>CAWUFW010021440.1:0-120774 GCA_963921515.1 Calotriton arnoldi | reverse complement strand
AGATTGAAATAAGATAGTTTAAAAAATATAGAATGCAAAAATATTAATTACCTATACTTTAACAGGTCAGTACCAACAAATTGTGAATAAAATGAATCGAAGTTAAAAAGAGAGTTATACAAAATATATAGATATATATATAATAAAATATATAGATATATATATATATATATATATATATTTGTGTGTAAAATCAATTGTATATATTTAATTCTAAAATTACTTCTTGCTTAAAAAGTAAATGTAATATACATTTTAAGGAATATACCAAATAAACTTAATAAAAAAGTTATTCAAACATACATAATAAACAAATATATAGATATTTACTTTAAATTTTTTTTTAATAGATTGGTTTGATACTTTTAAAATTATATAAAAATGTAAACACACACATATATATATATATATGTATATATATGTGTATATATTTATATATAGCAATAACATAAAATCGAAAAAAATGAAACATTTTAATAAAAATAAAAAAATAAACTATTTAAAAATCTTTTAACTTAAATCTAATACTGCAGTCAGTGCAACAGTAGGCAAAATGTTGAATAGTGATGGAGTTAAAATTAGTATTCCCACTCCAGTGAGTGCAACAATAGTGAAAGTGTTCTATAGCCTAGGAATAAAAATAACTGTTCCCACTCCAGTAAGTGTAACAGTAGGGAAAGCGTTGGATAGCGTACAGGTAAAAAATAACTATTCACAATCCAATGAGTGCAAAATTTGGCAAAGTGATGGATATCGGAAGAGAACAAATTACTATTCCCACTACAGTTAGTGCAACAGTGGTGGAAGTGTTGGATAGTGGCGGGGTAAAATTTACAATTTAACACTAGAATGAGTGCAACAGAAGTGTAAATGTTGTATAGGCTACAGATAAAATGCACTATTCCCACTCCAATAATTGTAACAGTAGGGAAAGTGTTGTCTATAGGAGGGGTAAAAATTAATCTTCACACTCCAATGAGTGTAACAGTAGGGAAAGTGTTGTATAGCGGAGGGCTAAAAATTACTATTACAAATCCAATGAGTTAAACAGATGGGAAAGTGTTGATAGTGGACAGGTAAAAATGAATATTCCCACTCAAATGAAGGCAAAAGTTGTAAAAGTGTTGGTTAGCAGAGGAGCAAAAATTATTATTCCAACTCCAGTGAGTGCAACAGTAGGGAAAGTGTGTTGATAGTAGCGTGGTAAAATTTACTATTCCAACTTCAATCAATTAATTGAATTAAGATTCCCACTACAGTCAGTACAAAAATAAAAATTAAAAAAATATTAACAACATGAAACTGATTTAAAAAAGAAAGTATATGAAAAAGAAATATGATACAAATTAAATTAAAAATATATTTAATATAACATATTGAACAAAAAATATCCTAATGATAAATGCATATGACCCATACCTTCAAAAATTATATTAAATATTTTTTTTGTTAATTTTGATTTCAAATTTATTTTTAGAAAGAAATACATTAATTATTACGTAAATGTACTTATTTTTATTTCCTACCCTATAACACCACGAAATTCAAAACCTACATCTAAATTAAAGAAAAGATGTACTTACCTAATGCCATAGGTAATTAACAATTAAAGAAATATTATGAATTAAAAAATTATTAAAAAATAATTAAAACTATGAAAATTCCCACACTTTACACACTTATAAACGTGAAAAATATGAGCTAAAATTAAAATGTAAAAAAAAACTTACACTATTAAACAAAATTCTAATTCATAAACTGAATAGTATTCAAATAGGGATTGTAAAGTAAGTAAAATTAATATAATTCAAAACCTTTACCCCTATAAAAGTAATATGCAAACAACAAAATTATAAACGATAACCCTAAATAAATATCAATTAATTAATTAATAATAATAATAAACTAAATATTATTTTAAAATACTTACATTACTTACCACGCTTTAGCCCATATAAACCCCTCAACCAACGCCTAAAAAAGTAACAGAATTTACAAATTTAATTTGCAAAAAATTAGTTAATATTAATTAGGAACTTATTATTAATGAATTAAAAATAAAGTGCTTCACACACTTTACTCCTAGAAAACACACAATCATGCATCGAAAAAATTTAGACAATTACAAAAACTACTTTGGAAATAATTAATAATAAAAAAAACAATTCATAATAATTTTTGTAATACTTTACACAATTAACACTATAAAATCTAAATTAAATAATTAATAAAAAAATAAAATATAATCATGAATTTTCGAAAATTTAATTAATTCCAAAACTACTCAACTATAAACCCACTACGCGCTACGGAAATAAAAAACGCAAAATTTAATTAAAAAACAATTGATAACTACTAAAAATGTAACACATATGTTAGAAAACATAAACAATTATTATAGAAATCGCCAAAAACACATAGATTTTAAATATATACTAAAATACATAACACTAATTTTAAAAAGAAATTTTTAAAACAAGTACATTTTTGAAAATTTATTTAAAAAAAAATCTATTATTTAAAATGATATTTCTTGTTTTATAAGCGATATTCTTAAACACAATATTCTTAACGTCATGATTTCTGAGTCATGATATTTAGAAATCAATATTTAGGTAGGGCGACATTTAAAAACACATATGTCTGTCTAAAAACCCCTTAATTTAACGAACCTGGCTGTGACCCACTTCAATTCGCAAAATACGAACCAATATCAATCATAAATGCAGATATAAAGATCATGGGGAAGGTTTTGCACAATAAACTGAAGGTCTATATTACATAATTATTTAACCACCAAAGGTAGGGTTAATACATAATCACACTTCAGCGAATCATGTTAGGACAAACTCCCATAGACAGTTGGAGACGCAGAACAATGAGGATGAGAAGGTGGTTGTCTCTCTTGAAAGCAAGAAGAGGTTCAAACTTATAAAGCGGACATACCTTTATGGATGATGGAGCTCATGGACCTAAGGGACGCGTACTTTGCATAAAGAATAGTGAATAAAAAGTGCTACTATTGCCTGAGTGACCTGTGGGTGCTTCTCATCCACCTTTTTGCTCTCCTTTGGAGCACAAGGCAGGGGTGCCCACTATTTCCGCTGTTATTTTATTTTGTAATTTGCAACAAAAAAAGGGTAAATACAACTGAGAAAAAATTAAAGCTAAATATCTAATCATCCATAGCATCTAAAGATAAAAAAAAAAACATTAAAAATAGATCAAAAGAAAGAAATGCTTCAGGAAAGCAAAAAATACAAAAAAATGTAAAATATTTATTATTTTATAAAAAAAATATATACATTTAATAGAAAAAATGGTAACCACATCGTCCCTGGAACTGAAGATCAGGAAAAATTACACCAGTTAAAAATGAAATACTTCCTCCACATAAATATATTAATAACATTAGAGGACTTATTATGGTGTACGCACCATAGCGGAAACATGACCGACCAACCTGCAAACGGCAGTCCCGACCAACTGATTACGATAAGACCACACATGCTGAGGTGCAGTTGCATTCTCAAATTCCACTATAGGAACATGTGCTACAGCCATAAACTGGCCGTAGCACAAGCTCACATAGGGAAATAGGAGGTGGAGTTCATCCATGCACCGTGTACCAGGGAATACAGGGTGCTTGCCTCACGGTGCAGGGATCAACAAGTGGGCATCCTAGGTATCACATTAAACACCAACCGTAGGCCGCAGGGTGAAGTAGGTTTCAAACATACTTTCCATGTGTGAAAGCAGGATATTAAAAAACAGTACCAGAAACAGTGCATCGTAATCCAGACGGCGTAAATCGCCATACATATAAATTACATGCCAGTTCAGATTGGCCAACAGGTTCCTGGAGCCCCGTCGGAAGACAGCGTGAATAACCGGCCGGTTTCACTTCAGACCGGCAGTATTATCATCAGCCGGTCGTAAGTAAAAACGACGGTTTGAGTCAGAAAGCATCAGACCTAATGTCGTAGACTTTCAAAGAAAGATCATAATGAAGGCCTATATATTAGACTTAAAACAAATAAAAGAACTCTACACATACTAATGTACACATAACTAAGGGTCTGATTATGAGGACGGGTGGACTTTGTCCGCCCGCCACTGTAGCGGTGATTGGTACCGCCCGCCAGACATGCAGCGGTCCCACCACTGCCATCATGATGCGCCCGCCAAACTGGTGGGTGCATCCTGGGACTTTAACATTGCAGGCAGTGCTGGGGGCTGCAGCGCCTTCCGCAATGTTAAAGGTGCTTGCACCGCATTTCCCTGCACCACGTGGCAGGCACCACAAAATGCCTGACAGTTGGTGCATGGAAATGCGGGCCCCCCACAAGAGGGGCCCGCAACTAGCCCCCAAACCCAATTCTCAACAGCCTTTCCATGGCGGCACCACCGCCATGGAAAGGCCTCTTACAGGACACAAACTAATATGGCAGACGGTGCCTGCTAGGCACTGCCAACATATTAGTGGCCCTTTGCCGTCCACCAGGCAATAGGTGCGATTGCCACCAGCGGAAAAGCGGAGGACGGACTTTGCATCCGCCACGATACCCTCCGCCATGCTAATATGGCGGTGGGTAAATCTGTATGTGATGGCTATCATAATGAGCACCTAATATACTACATATTGCTAAGCCTTAAAGGTTATCATGGTAGTAAACATATAACTGTACCTATGTATTACATAACATATCAAAATCATCAAAAAGACAATACAAACGATATACAAAACTTAACTACCTCCCCTCTAATATTAAAGTAACTGAAATTAAAAATGTAAAATAAACCTACCTTAACCGATAACCGTAGCTAACAAATGCAAGCTTCTCTCCCCAAACGCGTCCAAACAGTAACAGGGCTAGATGAAAAAATGTACTTGGACACCAAATAAAAATTGAAAAAAATAATGTGTACCTTTTGAAGTCAATATAACACAATATTATTCTAAAATATGTGTCAAAAATATATTCAATTCTAAAAAATGTTATAAAATAGTTTAAAGAAATTATACAATGTATAGTAATTTTTATTATAATATACATACATTTTTAACTATGTATTCAAACTAGTTTGTTTAATTTGTTGCTAATTATTTGTAACAAAAGATATACACTGTTCAAAAATTAAAGAAAAAAAAGAAAATATAAAAAGATAATGTATAAAAAAAAAATATTGTATAAAACTGTATTTCAGGTTGAAGTTATAAATTAAATAATAATATTTTAAAATATAAGATTATTAAGGGGATGATTAAGATGCAGCTGTAAAAGTCTCCGACCCTTGATCAGAGCATTTACAGCTGCATCGTAATATGCCTGTAAGATTACTTTACGAGTGCCTCATTTTCATGATAGCAGTTGTAAAGGAATTCAAACGGTCATTCCGTCTGGCTTCGAGGTGGCAAAAAAAAGTTTGAGCCAAATATGTATTGGACACTCAACAAAGTGAGGTATCATTTTCTTCGGAAGACTGAGGAGGACAGTGTGTGGTAGGAAATTTAAGCCGGCATGGAGATACCAAACAAAATATGTGGGAAATGTGATTTTTAAAACTAAATATGAGGTTTGCACGGAATTCTGGGTAGGAAGATTTTGGGGGATAAACGCAAGCCATACCTCCATGTACTGGCCAAGATGTCTAGTTTACAGAAATGTGTAGGTTTGGTAGGCTTCCATAGATGGCCACTGAGCACGGGGCCAAAACCCAGGTGCCACTCTTTAAAAAGCAGGTCGTTTTGTGATAGGTCATTTTGATGTCTCCTCTATACGTTTTGGGCCTTTGCATGACGCGGGTAATTGGCACACCAACATGAGTGAGGTAGCACTTTTAATAGGAGAGTTTGGAGAATGCAGGGTGGGTGGAAGTTTGTGGAACAACGCAGATTGCAGAACTTTCCATCACAGGAATGTGATGGAAATTGTTTTTTTACAGTTTGACGTTAAAAGGGGATTCTGGGTAACAGAACATGGTAAAAGACATACAAGTCACCCCATCATAGATTTGCCTGGATGTCTAGTTGTCAAAAATGTATACGTTTGCTAGGTTTCGGTAGGTGCCAGCAGAGCTAGGATTCAAAATACAAAGCTAGGCACTTTGAAAAACAAAGGTCAGTTTTCACTGCAAAAATGTGGTGGGTCCACGTTGCATTTTGGGCCGTTTCCTGCTGCAGGCACTAGCCCTACCCACACAAGTGAGCTACCGTTTTTATCAGGAGACTTGTGGAATACGGGGTGGGTAGAATTTTGTAGATAAAGGCAGATTTCCATCACAGAAATGAAAGGAAAATTTGTTTAATTTTTGAGAAGTTTGAGGTTTGCAAGGGATTCTGGGACACAGAACCTAAAGAGAGCCACACAAGTGACCCCATACTGGATTTCACTTGGGGGCTCATTAGGATGTCGTGACGTTCACCACCGCCGAGCCGACGGTGGCGACCGCCACCACATCGTAACGATTGAAACCCCCCTTCATATTACAATGGAGGGGGTTTCACAGCGGACGCTTTCAGCCGGCAGTCAATCATTCCGATTGCCAGCCGGGCAGAACTAGTATGTTGGCGGTGCCTAACAGGCACCGCCATCCATATTAGGATGGTGTGATGTGAAGGCCTTTCCATGGCGGCTTGGCCCCCATGGAAATGATGGCAGGAATTGCTTTGGGGGCCCGTTGCGGGCCCCCAAGTGGGTTGGAGGGTGGGGGGCTGCACTTGGGGGGTATCTATGGTACCACCCCTCATTGCCATCCAGAAGGTGCCAGGCACCGCGCCGTGCCTGCCACTTTGTCCATGGCAATGCACGACATGCCTCTTTGGCTTTGCGGTGGGTGCTGCTTACAGCAGCGCCTGAGGCAAAGTCAAAGATGCGGGATGCGACCGCCACAGTAGCGGTCGCATACTAATTGGCAGTGTGGGACCTCCCATAGCTGGCAGATGGTAAGAACACCGCTAGGGTTGTCCGCCCACCATCCTCATGGGGCCCTTAGTGTATAATTTAAAAAAATGTATAGGTTGGCAAGGTTTCGCGAGGTGCCTGAAGAGCGAGGATTCAAAATCCATAGCTAGGCAAAAAAAGGCCAGTTTTCATTTTAAAAATGTGGTGGGTCCACGTTGCGTTTTTGGCCAATTCCTGTCGTGGGCACTAGGCCTACACACATAAGTAAGGTAGCATTTTTATAGGGAGACTTGGGGAAAACAGAATAGTAGAAGAACTGTTATTACGAATTAACTTTCTTTGCAGTTAAGCCTTCCTAATGTAAAAAATTGGGAAAGAAGAAGTCATTTAAAAAATGTCATCTAAATCACATGCTTGCATGGGTAGCCACAATTTTGGAGATATGCAAAACACACTGCTTATAAACTCTATATTTTGTTTAAGAAATATATTGCTTTCCTTTGTACCTACTTTACTCTGTTTATATTTACCAAATGAATTGCGATAAACACAGTACTCAATGAAAAACCAGTGCAAGACGCAGCTCAGTTTTTGGATCTGGGTTGCTCGGGTTCTTGGTGAACCTATAAGTCCTATATATCCAAAAAAAGAAGGATCCTGCCTATTCAATGTTATATTATTTGGGAAAATGACAGGTGAAAACGTTGACACAAATGGCTATTTTTTTAATGCTTTAGTGCATTGGCGCCCGCAAAGAAGTACCTCAACCACCTCCGATGCATCCTACTGAACACCCGCTCTGCACGCAAACACGCCGTCGAGCTCTGGGACCTGCTCGACACATCATCACTAGACGTCGCCTTCCTGACAGAGACTTGGATGAACTACTCCTCCGCCCCCGACATCGCCATAGCCATCCCAGACGGCTATAAGATCACCCGTAGAGACTGCATCAACGCAGTTGGAGGAGGAATCGCCATCGTCCACAAGAACACCATCAGGGTCTCGACCAGCACCGACGACACTCTCAGCACCGCCGAACACATGCACTTCCAGATCCACACGGACCCCAACACCACCCTTAGAGGCACCCTTGTCTACAGACCCCCTGGGCCCCGACCCCAGTTCAGCGACTCCATCGCCGACTTCATCAGCACGCACGCCCTGACCTCTACCGACTACATCCTCCTCGGAGACCTGAACTTTCACCTGGAGAACAACAACGACAGCAACTCCACCACCCTAATCGACAACCTCGCCAACCTCGGTCTGAGGCAGCTCGTCACAACATCGACCCATTCCGCCGGCCACACGCTTGACCCCATCTTCTCCTCAAGCTCCCACGTCTCCTTCAGCCACACCACGGAACTCCTCTGGACCGACCACCGCTGCATCCATTTCACCTTCCAGAAACCCACCACACACCACCGCACCCAACAGATCCCATGCCGCTGCTGGAGCAAAGTAACCGAAGACCAACTATGGGCAAACCTCGCTCTCAGCCCTCCCTCCGACCCATCCAACACCGACGACGCTGCCTGCAACCTCAGACGATGGATGGACGACTGTGCCAACACCCTCGCCCGCTGAAAAAACTCACCTACAGTGACACCACCAAAAGAGCCAGCTGGTTCACCTCGGAACTCCTAGCTTCCAAACGTACCTGCCGGAAACTAGAGAAGAAATGGCACAGTGATAAGACACCGGACAGCCACGCAGCCCACAAAGACGCCATCCGTAACCACCACCACCTCATCAAGTCCGCCAAGAGAATCTCCTTCAAAGACCGCCTGGACAACAATGCACACAACAGCAAGGAGCTCTTCAACATCGTGAAGGAACTCTCCAACCCCAGCTCCAACACCAACGACATCCCGCCGTCGCCACCTTCTTCCACCGCAAGATCGCCGACATCCACGACAGCTTCAACACCCAGACAGCCCCAACTAAGATCGATGCACCAGACCCGCCGCACACCATCGACCACGACCCCCTACCAGCCTGGGCCAGCGTGAACATTGATGACACCATCAAGACCATGAGCACAATACACTCCGGCTCCCCGTCAGACCCTTTCCCGCACCACATGTTCAACAAAGCCAGCAGCTCCATCGCACCCCACCTGTGCAACGTCATCAATCTCTCCTTCGAGACCGCGACCTTCCCAGAGAGCTGGAAACACGCAGAGATCAACGCCCTACTCAAAAAACCCAAGGCGGACCCGAGAGACCTCAAGAACTTCCGGCCCATCTCCCTGCTTCCGTTCCCAGCCAAGGTCATCGAGAAGATCGTCAACAAACAGCTAACCCAATACCTCGAAGAAAACAGCATCCTGGACCCATCCCAATCGGGGTTCCGCAGCAACACAGCACTGAGACTGCCCTCATCGCCGCCACCGACGACATCAGGATACTGCTGGACAACGGTGAGACCGCAGCTCTCATCCTGCTGGACCTCTCTGCCGCCTTCAACACTGTCTGCCACCGCACTCTACGCGCACGCCTCCACAACGCAGGGATCCGAGACAAGGCCCTGGAATGGGCCACCTCCTTCCTCGCCGGCAGAACCCAGAGAGTCCGCCTCCCACCATTCCGATCCGAAGCCTCCGAGATCATCTGCGGCGTACCTCAGGGATCATCCCTCAGCCCAACACTGTTCAACATCTACATGGCCCCGCTCGCACGCATCGCCAGACAGCACGACCTCAACATAATCTCCTACGCCGACGACACTCAACTGATCCTCTCCCTCACCAAGGACCCCCTCGCCGCCAAATCCAACCTCCATTAAGGAATGAAGGCCGTCGCCGAGTGGATGAAGATCAGCCGACTAAAACTGAACACGGACAAGACAGAGGTCCTCATCCTGGACTCCAACCCCTCAGCCTGGGACGACTCCTGGTGGCTGACCACGCACGCAACCTGGGAGTCATCCTCAAATCAACGCTCTCCATGGCCAAGCAAGTCAACGCAGTCTCCTCCTCCTGCTTCAACACCCTCCGCATGCTTCGCAAGATCTACAGGTGGATCCCGATAGATACAAGAAGAACAGTCACCCAGGCCCTCGTCAGTAGCAGACTTGACTATGGGAACGCCCTCTACGCGGGAGCCCCGGCCAAGCTCATCAAGCGACTGCAACGCATACAAAACGCATCCGCACGCCTGATCCTCGATGTACCACGCCACAGCCACATCACCCCCACCTGAGGAACCTGCACTGGCTCCCCGTCGACAGGAGAATCTCCTTCAAACTCCTCATCCACGCACACAAGGCACTCCACAAGACTGGCCCAGCCTACCTCAACAGATGACTCCTCTTCTACGTCCCCAACCGCCAGCTCCGCTCTGCCGACCTCTCCCTCGCCACCGTCCCTCGCATTCGAAGAACTACCACCGGCGGCAGATCCTTCTCCCACCTCGCCGCCAAGACCTGGAACACCCTTCCACTAAGCCTACGACAGACCCAAGACCTGCTGACCTTCAGGAGGCTACTCAAGACCTGGTTGTTCGACCAGTAGCAGCACCCCCCCCTTTTTTCTCCCCAGCGCCTTGAGACCCTCGCGGGTAAGTAGTGCGCTCTACAAATTCTGTGATTGATTGATTGATTGATTTACTATTGTCAAATGTAAATTTATATAGGAAATCGTTAAAGGATTTAGACAAATGCCCCCATTACTGAATTCTAATTTTTGTCTAGTTTTCAAAAATGTATAGTTTTCTGGGATCCATTATTGTTTTGAAAACAATTCCTAACACTAACTGGAAGGAGGTTGAAAGAAAAAAATAAATGCAACAATTGACTATGTCACAGTAAAAAATAAAAACTTCATAGAAAATGTTGGTTTACTGTCAAGAGTCTACTTGCCCCAGAAATCTGAGATGATGGGGATTTCATCACCACAAACACTTTGTTGATGCCATTTACAAGACACAAACCAGACGCTTTCTACTGCAGCAATTTAGAACAATTGTTTTTAGAAAAAGGCAATTTTTTAAAGTATTTTTGAAAATTTCTGGGTCTTTTCCAGGGGAATACACAAACCCTGGGTACCTTTAAAATCATCAGGGTGTTGGGAATAAGGGCACAATATTTTACATTAAAACTTTCTGTGGACAAAAAGTTACAGGGGCCTAAGTGCAAACTACCACAAATAAACAAAATAAGGCTGAGCACAGGGGGAGGTGGGGCGGGAAAGGCCCTAGCAGCAAAGGGGTTAAAATACAACTGCTACAATCTGTACATAGTGCTTCACGATAGACTTATAAAGTGCTTTAAAAAAAAAAATTCTATTGATCAAATTAATGGCACTCTAGTTGATTAAATTAGCACAGTTAATTATAACTAGGGCTCCCGGTTTTATGGTATTTATTTTTTTAACATTTCCGCCTGTATTTATCCATATTTATTTTTATGTCATTTTATCTGTATATATCTGTATTTATTTTTGTCGCAAGCAAACAAAGAGGTTGCAGCTAGTATTTTTCCACATTTATTTAAATAGACAGTGCACACAGTTGTTATAGGTTTAGCTATATGTATATATGCGCCAAATATGTTTCATGCAACATCCACAAAAAACTTTTCTGTTAGATCAAAACAGGAACTCACATATGAGAAATGGGAGTGGTGTCACTGAGATTACTTGCAGTAATATTAGTGAGCTGCTGCTGTGTTACAATATTGAAAACACTCACTAGCCATGATTATTAAATGTAAACGCATTTAGAATTTAGATGAGTGCACCTGTGCACTTTCAGTGACCTGGCCAAAGACGGCAGCAAGCTCTCAATTCAGAAAAAATATCCAACAACACCCACGTGAGCTGGCAGCTTTTGATTCACATTTTTTATACTAAGTCCTTCGCTAATGCAAAACCCTTTTTCCATAAGTTAAACAGTCTCTGCTTTGAAGACATTGGGCGTGTATCACTTCCCTTATTTAACTTTGTACTGCCTAGTAGTATTTGAACAATTTACTGTAATGCTGTAATCCCACACAGTGTAGCTGCAGCCACAGTTCTTCCTCGCACAGTGGAGAAAAAAAACAAACGATTTAACTTGAAAAGGGGCTTACAGATATGCCCCGGCTGTCTCTGTCTCTCAGGAATGTTGTTTCTTCATGCTGCACCAAGTCACGAAGGAAAGTTTCAATTTAAGGCCTAAAAATATCTGAAAGCGAATGCGACCTAATTTCCCTAATGTGTTTATACAGCCGGTCTTTCTGACCTTTTTGGGTCACACATTTCTGCCAGTCCTACATTAGCGCCAAGTACTCGCGCTAGCGCTACTAACAACGTCCCCGCCTCCTCCAATTTGAACACCTGTAGTGGTGTAAACAGTGAAATACATGTCCACCCCCACCCTTTCACCTACCTGTGACCTAAAACTGACTGGGGTGCTGGCAGCTCCGGAGATGTCGAAGGAACAGCTGAAGGAATTTCCCTCGCCTTCCAGAGATTAATGGCCCAGCAGGTGCTAATGTGGGCAGGCATACACCACAATCAGGAAGAGGGGCATGGCAGGCAACCCTGGCTGGAGCACGGATTGCCAAACAATTCTCGGAATCCGAGAATCCGATTTGGTTGTATTTTTCCGCTTCTATTTATAAATACAGACGGAAGAAAAATATTTTTCCGTCTGTATTTATATGTAAAAATCCGTTTAAACGGAAAACCGGGAGCCTTAATTATAACCAATGCAATAAAATGTCATCATAGCGCTGTTACAACATTAAAAAGCATAAACAAAGCAAACCATCAATATTTAAATTCATACACATATTAGTGACGAGGCAGTATTGTAGTTACTATTGTAATCTTGTGACTGGGTTCCAAAACCAAGGATAAAATAATTTGGTACAGAGACGCTATGGCAAAGTGCAAATAAAGTCGGTGATGAGTTTTTGGGGGGAGGAACTGATAGGGTGCGAACAGAAGAGGGTGAAAGCAGATTGTCCAGGAGTCTCACATATTTTCCAGACCTTACAAGCACTTGAATATCTGGGGAAGTAAAGCAGAGAGCAGATGCCTCACAAGATGTACTGATGCCCCTTTTTAAATATAAGGGTTTTAAAAGAAGTCTTCTGGGAGCGTCAAGGGCGGGACAACAAAACAGAAGATGCAACCATGATTCAGACACCTAGTTGCACAGTTTGAAAGCGCCCTCCTTAGTTGGAGCGCATAGGTTGAAGGCAGTGGAGCGCAAACCTAGGAGTACTCAATTTATCAACAAATAGCATATTAATTGTACTTTGCTGGATTCATCTTTCTCATTGTTATAAGTATTGTAATATATATAATATGTATATGTAGGTATAAATATATTTATATATTTATAAAAAATCGTGGTATTATTCTAACAAAAAATACTTCTTTTGTCAAAATCTAGAAATTCTTTAGAATCCAAAGAATTGGTGAAAACAAACATTTTCCTTTACCGTATGCATATGCTACATACGAAAATAGATTCACAATTATTGCTTAAAAAAGTAAATATTTGCAAATTTTACACATGCCATAAGAGTTTTCGGTCAGGCGCACGCACAAATAGCAGAAGCACTTTAGGGGAGGTATAGACATACGGCCAGGCACCAACAAAGCAGGTTAAAGCTGTATCTGTAAGCCCCGTAGGGGGAGCGCAAACCAACAAAGCAGGTTAGAGCTGTATTTGTAAGCCACGTAGGGGAGACCAAACGTACGGGGAGAGCATCTAGTTAGCTTATAGCTGTATTTCTAAGCTCCCCTCTGACGTAGGGGGAGACCAAACCTAGTTGACGTTCTGCCACCAGTGCAGTCTGATCTCGAGATGGCAGGTCAGGTCTGTGTGTGGGGTGATATTTTTTTTTTTTGTCTGTTTGTGGGCTTGTCAGGCTAACTGGCCGGGCTGGACTGCTGATTTTTCTGAAGAAAATAAAATCCCGCAGTAAGCTTAAATGGACGGAATCTGACGTGCAAAACATGTATATAGCATATGAGGACAACCTGAAAACGTGTTTATGGTGTACGTCATGATCTCCTACTGTTGCAATGACTTGCTATGCTATCAAAATTTGCTTTTGGTGGCACAGTCGCGTTGCTCAAATGGGTGTAATTTCTAATATTTATGTTTCCCTCGTTTTCATTGCTTGATTTTACTCGCAAAAAAGTGTCACTCATAGTCGTTGAAATGTCACTCATAATTTCCCTAAAATTATGAAAACGTCACACATAGCAATCTGAAACCTTGGCAGCTATGAGTCTGCCTTGGGCAGGGCAAGCTGTGATGGGAGAGGAGGTGCGAGTGGGAGGAGTACCTCGCATGGTCATGAGAGTCCGCGAACACGTTCATGCTCAGGGAGGGCAGGACAGCCATAGGGGGCAAGGGTGAAGATGGTGGGTTTCAACATTTACTGACCAGGGCAGATGTCCTTAAAATTAGCGTTTGGCGGGCTAATAGGGGCTTTAATTAGTATAGGGAGTGTGACAAACATGTAATGATGTTCGAGTCATATCACTTTAAAATGTTCTGGTCAGCTTTCAGGAAAGTATACATTCTGTTAATGACATTGAGACAGGTATGTTTAAACTTTGTTGTACAACTCGCAAGCAGCATAGAATAGCCACAAAGTAAACAAGCATTTGCACAGGGGCGTAACACAGGCCCCCGCAGCCCCCGCGGTGCGGGGGGCCCCTGCCCCTCACTCAGCGGAGCCAGCAAGCAAGCCTCGCCCTCTTCAAGTCTTAATGAATATGGTGCGCACGGCCTCCCCATAAATTAAATGGTGCGCGCGTTCGCGCAGCGCCACGGCCTAGGTCTTCATTAATTAAATGGTGCCGACCGTACGCACGCCCTGCCGGCCTATTGGTGCGCACGGTCGGGCCCAAGCGGGCCTCTGAGGCTCTTCAAAATTAAATGGTGCGCGGCGGCGCGCAGTTGTCTCCGCGGCTGCGCGCGCGGTCTTCAGGGTGGGGCCAATATAGGATTGGGCTGGTGACCAATGCCATTGTCATGCGCATTACGTCGCACAATTAAAAGTGCGTGTGACTGAGGCATCCCAGGACCGTCACCGACACCCTGCGGCCATATTTTAATTATTACTACTAGTACCAGCCCCTGCCTGGCTAGCCTTGCTCTGTCTTCTGCTGCCCGCCCGTGCCTGCCTCTGGAGCTGCAGGCCAGGCCTCAGGTGAGTGAGTCTGTCCGAGGCAGGAGTGGTCCGAGCCAGGTCGGAGTGGAGCGTTATAAAGTGAAACTTCAAACAAACAACGGGCATTTCATGAAGCACCACAAGTGGGGTGTGCGTGATTGGTTCTCTAGTTATGTCAGAGATAGCCTTACCCACCTTCCCCTAAATGTTCTGCACCTGTGGGCAGAGCAACATCAAGTACATTTGCATTGTATCACATAAAAATACAAGGACTGCAGTACTAGAATGCAAAGAAAATCCTGGACTGGGCGGACTGCTCACAAATGGATTTGGGAGACCAAGGTACTCTGTCCGATAGGCTTTGCTTGGAGATGCTGTTTTTCTACTCCTTTGTGAGCCTCTGGTGTCATACTGATATTTCCGCAGGAGCGAAATGACTGTTGAGTTAAGGCTTCTTGCGATTCTGTTACTGGCCTTTCGTCGCTTGTGGGGTTATGTCCTGCGCAAATCCGGCCAGACCTTAAACGCTGTTCATAACTGTGATATAGATGAAACCTCGGATTAAAGTGCATTATATCAGGGTGTGATTCATGCGTATCGGATAAAAACAGGCTGCAGACGAGAGTTGATTGCAACAACTTTCCGTAGCTGTGTCCCTCAAAACATGCCCGTGGGAACAAACTATTCATCAAGTGAACAATTTCTGAAATGTAATTGGAATTTATTGTGCGCTTTCATTAGGAATGACAACATACGTCATGTTTCTGCCAATAGCTGAGTGCAGGCTGCCTTCCAGGGAGTCCTAGAGTCTTCTCTGTTTTATGTCTCTGGCCTTTCAGGGTGACTTCTGGTAACATGCATGTTTTGTGTCTGCATTGCAAATCAAAGTGTTGGGCAGTATGAGCTGCTTATGCGTGGAACACTGCTGAATGAACTTCCGGGGTCATCAGTGGGAATAGATGCTTTCCGTGTAGAGCTGTTTGAATGGCTTGATGAAGAACTTTTGTCAACACTATACCGTCATCATGTTGACCGATGGCCAAATCACTGTTTTTAAAAGAAATGTAAACCACACAGCCCTGGGTCACGCTGGCCTATCGCACTTTTATAGGAAGACACAAAGATGTAGGTATGTTTATTGCCAAACCGAATTGATGCGGTAATTTATTATAGCAACATGGATTTCTACAGGGCACCGTTTCATATACAAATTTCTCAGCCGCACTGATAGCCTGGGATGAGACATCAGGGACACATTTATAAACAAGATGTTGCAGATTTTCATTATTGTCAACACACGGAAAATTTGTTTGAATAAAAATTTCACCTCTGTGCTTTGAATGACTACTAAAATATAACTGGAGAAAACTACTATTGTTTTTTAAATATTTTTGTTTGAGTTTCTGTAATTTACCACTACTTTTATGATTGGGTTATACACTATGAAATCCGTTAAATCAAGACAGTTTGAAGTATAAGCAATTGGGCCCCCCAGTGTTGTTTTGTGTTTTTGCGGCATTATACACTCATAATCCAACAAACATATATGGCTGCGCTGCCTTGCCCAAAATTATGGCCGGCGTTGCGGGCTGCTGCAGTTTGCCGCTGTTAGTTTTCACTTAGTTCAACGGGGTGTGCTGTGCACAGTTGAGAGCACTTGTGTAGCAGATGTCGCCAATCTATGAACAATTAAGGGCACACTGGATGACAACCGGAGTCGCTGAGACAATATGTACCTTTATAACCAGAGGCAGTAAAGTACAGGAAGTCGCTTTGGGAGACTCTTGAAGACTCCGCAATCCATTGAAGGACGGCATTTAATGTAGTGAGAACAGGGGGCCTCTACATGCAGACATTCAGGCCAGCGAGCAATCCAGAGTAAGATGGGGTAACACAGGCAAGGTGATACCATGATAGGCGGAGCAGAGAGAGAGAGAGAGAGGGATAGAGGGGGGGGGGCGAGAGAGGGAGGGGGAGAGAGATAGAGAGAGAGAATAGACATGATGATTTCTGGGACATATGTAGGGTAATGCCATGGACGAACATGAAAGATACAGTATCTGTACAACCAGGGAGACCCAACGAGTGCAGGTAGGTGGGAATAGGAGAGCATAGGCAAGGCATGACTAGTGAACGCAAGCAGCACAAACAATGGGCCTGAGGCAGGATGACACCTGAAAGCCTAGGCATACTGTGACCAAAAAAAGAGGGCCCCCACTCTGCCTATTCCTTACATTTGAAATTTACATATACTGCTGTAGTGCGAGAATGCATTTCACGAAAAGGAATTTAAAGTAGGGTTGCCAAAAGAAAAATGCCAGCCATGTGTTGTTTAAAGACACTGAAAGACCTCGTCTTGACACTAAATAGGGTTAGGAATAAAAATGTAGTATTCATTTGTAATGTGACTTTTCTGTCTTTGTTCCCTTTAATTATCAGTCATGGATCATTCAGGCAGCCCTAGAACACAATTAAAAGTGTTTTCTATTTATATTTGCTGTTCGAAGTATGCACAGATAAGTGCTGAAAATACGGCTTTAGGTGACTGCTTATTTTTGTCCTGTATGGGGCAACAAAATAATGAGCTGGCAACCCTAATCATAAGACTGGAAGTTTGTTGCAGGATCAGCACATGATTTATTTCCTCCACCCTCGATGCACTTTTCTTTTGCTTTACCAACTACAGTTTGTATAGATTGTCATTAGGTACTTGCTGATATGGTTTGTTTTTATTCTACATGCAGTGTTATTTATGGTATTGCTTGCACTTGTCAGTGCTTGACTTTGTGTGTATAAGGACTGGAGGGAGGACACTGACTGATACCGATTGTGTCCTCCGTGTGTACTGACTGGCGCGCTCATGTAAAGCCAGCTGCGCTAATACTTTCGGGTTGCATTCCTGCTATATAAACATTAACACTTTTTGAAGTGCAGAGTGACTACTACTCTAGATTTTGTCTACAGAAAGTGAACAATACGTTAATCATAATGTTACTTCTTGAATGCTGCTAGTTTGTGACCTGTTTAGTTGTTTGTTTAGCTGTTTGCAGTTTAAATAAAAAAAATCTGTGAGGTTCTCAGCATTGTATCTTGAAGTCTGTTATGAAGCTCTGTGGTTATACTGAAAGCAGCTACCATGTTGTTGTTATATGACATCCCTTTATTAATCTAATAACTGCACTTTCACAATTGCTTTATTAACCTTCTTGCTTCTCAAATTTGCTTGAAAATGCACCATTTACCAACTCTTTTTTCAAAATTATCTCGGGGGGGAATTCCCCGAGCTCCCCTTTAATTGTTCGGGCAAGCTCGCCGCGCCGCTGCTCGCCACGGTGCTCTCCTACAGAACGTTTACCCCACTTTCAAATGTCACCAGCCACCACTGATTGTCAGTCGAGTTTTTATGGAATCGCAGGTTTGGGTTTGTCTTTCAAAGTTTCATGTTATTGTCCATTAATGTCAATTCAATTCTAATTCAGACCCTTAATAGTTATTCTTCAGCCATAGGCAGTTCCTGAGACAATAGGACCGCTCCTTGGCATTGTTCTGATTGCTGCCTCAGTTAAATAATCTGCTTTTGACATTGTTACAAATGGCGTAGCTTATGTGTTAAGAGGGTTTCCCACTTTCTCATTAGAACTTTGAGAAAGACAATATAGAGGCATTTCATTTAAATGTTGGAGGTTTCAAATCAAAATATGCCAGATTTTTGGGTGGTGGGGCAAAGTGGTAGGAGGTGGGCCGGGCTGCTGGGTGGGGGCCCCCTCTATGTGTTTTGCAGGGGGGCCCCCTCAAGTTTCGTTACGCCACTGCATTTGCATTGCAATAGTTCCGATTGAATTGCAAATGCTTAAGTTTAAAACTGAGCGCGGCGCCGCTTCACGGACACCGCGCTCGGTTTCTTTATATATTTCTTAACTTTAACACTGAGCGCGGTGTCCTCTCTTCAAAATAAAAAAAAAAACGTAGGGGCATATTAGCAAGACCGGCGATAAAATTATCGCCGTTTTAGCGGCAGGAAACTGCCGCTAAAACGGCGATAATGGGCTTGCTAATATGCGTTATAGAATTCCAATAGAAGCCCAGGTTAGATGTGCAGGACATCTAACCTGGGCTTCTATTGGAATTCTATAACGCATATTAGGAAGCCCATTATCGCCGTTTAGCGGCAGTTCCCTGCCGCTAAAACGGCGATAATTTTATCGCCGGTCTTGCTAATATGCCCCGTATTTTTTAACATGTGGAAGCTTTGACTTTTAAACGGCACATTATGGCAGTGCACTGAGAAGTACTTATTAAAAGTTCATGTAAACTCAGTACGCGGTCCTGATTATTTATAATAGAGCCACATTATAGTCTAATACATGAAACATAATAGGTTTTGTACCGCAGGTAATCTGAACTCGTATATTTGAAAGGCCCTTCCTACACCATAAGGAAGAAAAAGGAGTTTTGGTGAATTAAAAAATTGCCTAATATCTCACAATTTAAGCGGGGAATCCGCAGTTTATCTAGGTTTGACTTTGTATATCTGCCTTTCCTTGTGTGGATAGTTGGTCTTACCTCTTCGCACAATTTCTCTAGTTTTTATATAGCTCGAACTTGACTTCACTGTATTGAAGAACTTAACGTGAGGGCCATTTACATTGCACAAGGTTACATGCATTCTTTATAGGCAAGGGCAGATTTCGTGATGTGCCGAGACTCACGGGATGTAGAGCGACGCCGAGACTCGAACCTGGTTTCCCGCTCCAAAGACAGCGGCTCAGTCTTGCCACAGCCTGGGTCGAGTGAGGGTGACGTGCAGCAGCCAGATGAAAACTCGGCACCTCATCGGCGCGAGGTACCAACAAGAGCTCGAGCCTGGTTCGAGCTTTCAGTGGCTCGCGCTCGCCCACCTCTAATGTCAGTGCTTTCCGACCACAGTAGCGGTAGTAAACCAATTATGCCACACTGCCTCCTCAAAGGAGAGGGTATTGGATTTGCAAAGTGGAACCCGTCCATGAGGGACCACTTCCGGAATGTGGGCTCAGCTGTAGGTGGAGTGAGGCGCTACATTCTCTCTTGGTGCCATTCACAGTTTACCTACTTTGTTTTAATTACGTCAGGGGCTGCAATTACAACCAAATAAAAGATAGGCGTTGTGGAGTCTCATGAAAGCCATAACCCCAGCCTTCGCAACAGCTCGCAGGGAGAAACAAGCTGAATGTCGTTCCAATGATATTTGTGAGGCAGAAGATTTGCAGCCTGTCCCTTTGAGGCACGAGGGCTTTGCGCACCCCTTCAACCGTAAAAGGAGCAGCTTGGCACATCGCATAACAAAAATGTGTGTTTAACCTGGCTCTTTCACACACATCAGACACTTAGGGGCAGATTTACGTTCCCTGGCGCATCCCTGCAAATCAGCAGGGATGCGCCAGGGAAGATGCGTGACGCAAGTTTACCCTTGCGCCACCATAGATGCGCCGCATTTACAATGCGGCGCATCATGGCGCAAGGATAAACAGATGCGTGACGCATCTGTCGGCGGAAGGGTGGCGCAGTACTGGAGTCGTGTCGTAAGTGCGACGTAACTCCAGTACTGCTCAGGGGTGCCCTATACCTAACATGCTGCGTCACTCCTTACGCCTGCTCGAAGCAGGCGTAAGGATTTGACGCAGCAGGACGTAAAAGTGACTCCATGAAATCTTGTAGATTTCACTGCGTCACTTTACGGGGCTTCCTTGCGCAGGAACGCCCCCCTGCGCCGGCACGCCCACATGAAACCTGACGCAGGTTTTATGTGGCGCAGGGCTTTACAACGTGACCCATCTCCCTAGATGCGTCAAGTTGTAAATCCCCCGCAGCATGGCGCATGATTTGCGCCGCCGCTGCGTCACAAGTGACGCAACGGCGGCGCAAAAGTGGCGTAAGGGGCTTGTAAATCTGCCCCATAGTCTGTAAAAAAGAAAGTTGATGTTCTTTCCTGCAAAATGCATTCTTGCTCAGAAATGTCTGCCCTGGTTTTCGCCACGGAATTAGGACACATAAGAAAGTAGCGTGAATCACACTGGCTTGGCTGGGTTCTGTTAACGAGAAAATTATCTTGCTAAGAAGAGAAAAAACATGAAGTTCCGCAGGTTGTAGTTCTTGTCGAAGTACGTGATGCGGTCCTTCAGCTCGTAGGTGTGGAAGTAGGGCTCCACGTAGGTGATCTGGCTGTAAGCCTGGGGTCAGAGGACGAAAGTGGAGAGAGAAGTTGAGGTGACGAGTTGGGGATGGGAGAGAAGTGGCAAGAGGATGTGAAGCAGTAGAGAACAGAACAAATAATGGAGCACGGGGAAGAAAGACGGGAAGGGTGAGAATGAAGAAGAGGGGGGAATGAGGGTGGGGGGAGGTGTGCAGAGATAAAGGATTACAAAGGGAAGAAGGAACTGAAAGGTAGAGAGTGGAGGGCCGGGAGAAGGCTGGGAAAGAGTGAATAGAAAGGGAGAGTGAAATGCGGGTGAGGAAGAGTGGACACAAAAGCATATATAATAACAAGCATTGGCCGCGCGGCCGTAAAAGTAACGCCTCGCGGCTGCGAAATGAAATTTAAAAAAACCGCGAGTGGTGACGCGAGTTGTACGCATGCGCGCGCGCGACGAGAAAAAGTGCTGGGCACGTCGCGCGCGCTTGTGCGCGTAACCGCACGCTGGTGGCCGCTTTCGGAGCACTTTCAAAAGCCCCTTACTAAAGTCTCGCAGAGCAGCGCATGCGCGCTGGCTCAGCGAGCCCTAAAATGGTTAGAAACTACAGAAGGAAAGCATCCGCACTGTGGTACTCACAATATCTAAAAAAATTAAAGCAAAAATGCAGATGCCACGAGCAAATATGGAGGAAAGATTATTGTTCTGAGAAAAAAAATATATAAATTACTTACTACAAACCTTTAATCATAGAGGAAAAATCCAGATATTTCACAGATTAAATCAATACTGCTAAAACTCCACTATGAAGTAATTCAAAGCAGTAAAAACCTTAACTAACCGTTATAATAAGAACACCATTAATCCTGAACAAACTCTATGCAATAAATTAGCAGATTTTTTCCAATCAAAGGTAAATCTTATCTTTAATGAATTCACTTCCAATCAAAATGACAAAACTTTGAAAGACATTAATGCCAAACCAAGTGCCTTATCTAATGTCTTCACTGCCTTTACCCTCCTCTCCAGTGAAAAGGTTGCTAAACTTATTGTAGGCACCAAATCTGGTGCACCCACCGACCCCTGCCCTTCTCATGTTCTCCATGTGGTCTTAGACACTGTATCAGTCGATCTTTCAGAACTTCTTAATATAATAATGATTCCTGGACACTTTCCATAAAATTGAAAAAAGGCTATGGTACTTTCTCTGCTTGAAAAGCCCTACCTTGACCCTCATGATGTGAAGAACTATTGGCCCATCACACGTCTTCCTCTGCAGGCCAAGATATAGGAGAAAGCAATGAATGCAGATATAATGGCTTTCATTGATGAACTCCATCTTCTAGACTGCTCCCAATATTGTTTTAGACCTAACCATTGTACTGAGTCAGCCCTAGTGGCCGCTACAGAGGAACTTAGAACTATAGTCGACAAGGGTGGGAAGGTGGTGCTGATTCTTCTCAACCTGTTGACCATGTTTGACACTGCCAATCACATTGACAGGCTTGAGAGCATTGGCATAAAAACCTCAGCCCTTTCCCTTCTAAGCTCCTTCCTGTCCAATAGAGAGCACGTGGTGGTCCTTGGGGATTTTACATCATGTCCCTTCTCTCTCCTGTGTGGGGTTTCCCAAGGATTCTCACTAAGTCCCACACTCTTTAATGTTTATGTTACCCCCTTGACCAACCTGATCTGCTACTATGGCTTTTCTGTAATCTCTTATGGCGACAACATGCATATTGTAGTGTCCATCTCATGTAACGTTGAAGAGGTGGCCAAACAGTTCAATAACTGCATGGTGCAAATTGATGGTTGAATGAAGAATAAATGTCTTCAGTTACATTCAGATAAGACCTAGGTACTCCTATTTAGCAATTACACCTCCTTTTGGAATGCCTCCTGGTGGCCTCAAAACCTTAGCCCACTTCCCTCTCCAGTATAACAAGCTGACAATTTAGGAGTCCTCTTCGATGGAAAGCTTTCTTTTTCTGACCAAATTAATCTGGTCACATCCACCTGTTTTTTCTGCTAAGAATTTAAAAAAATATTTTTGCCTTTATCGCTTTAGAGCTTCAGAAAATGGTTATTGTTGCACTAGCCATCTCAGGGATTGACTATTGCAACGCTCTTTATGTTGTTAATCAACTATGGCAATGCCTCTACACTGGTATCCCGACCCAAGTCCTTAGAAGACTCCAGACCACACAGAATGCTGCGGTCAGACTCATTATGTACCTCCCCAAATGAAGCCACATCGACCTCCACCTGAGAGACCTCCACTGGCTCCCCATCCAGAAGAGATGTTGTTTCAAGTTCCTCACACACCTACAGAACTCTCCACAACCTAAGATCTGCCTACATCAACCATTGACTGAGCTTCCACCAACCCTCCAGACACCAGCAGTCCACCTCCCTCGCCCAAACACACACATCGCATCCGTTGCAGCCGATGGCCGCTCCTTTTCCTACATCGCTGTCAAGACCTGAAACGACCGTCACCTCCAGCTCCATACAGCCCCCTCGCTGGCAGACTTCGGAAAGAGACTCAAGACCTGGCTCTTTGACACAGGCACAGCACCCAGATACTACCAAAGGTGACAGTGTGTGTTTTACAAATGCTTTATTGATTGATTGATACAGCAATGTCCATTGAGGAAACTCCAGACTCTTCAAAACGTGGCAGCTCGTCTGCTCATGCCAATCCCAAAATTCAGCTGTTTCCCAAACCATCATCAACCTTCATAGGCGTCCAGTCCGCGGGCAGGTTAAGTTCAAAACTCTTTGCTTTATTCACAAAGAACTTCACATGGTTGGCCCCGACTATTTCCAAAAGATCCTTCATTGGTACTCTCCTAATCGTATTCTTCAGTCCACTTCAGCCAAAACGGTGGCTAGCCCCAAAATGAACAAAGATCCATGGGGTGGCAGGAGCTTTTCTTATGTTGCCTGCAAACTGCGGAACTCACTGCCCTTCCAGCTCAGAGCTCAGTCCAATCTTATACATTTTAGGAACCAGTTCAAAACCTGGCTCTTCTTGTCCTATCTTGCCAAGTAGGTTTCCTTTTGATGGCTCCTTTTAGACGTTAGCGCCAAGACGCCTTTGGGCACTCACTTGCTCTCTAAACCTTTTACTTACTTATTTATCTTTAATCCCCTATCTGATGAATTACAGAAAATCATCAATAAAAATTGGGGGATTTTGGTGTTGGGGGCATTGCTCTCAACAAACCAATGTACGCCTTCAAAAACAACTTAAAAGACATATTGGGACACACTCTCCCAAGGAAACCCCTTATGGATAATAGACAACACTATGGGCGATACCGCCACCAGGTGGGTAGTCTCTTTGCGGCAATTGCAGTGTATGCCCTTTCACAAAAAAGATGAAGGTGGTATATCTAGGGCTACGAACTTTGTGGAAGTTGAAAGGACTATCGAACTGCGATTCCAAAAATGGAGTTTGCATCAAACTGTTCCCTTTTATTCTCCTGTATATAGGGATGACGTCAAGAAGCAGAAAAATAAGAATAACAGAAGACCGCAAGAACCATATGTTGTAAACGGGATGTGACACTACATCCAGAAGGGACACAGTGACAGTGATTTGGAATGGTGCTTCACAGAAAAACTAAGGCAAAATAAAGAGATGACAACCACTTTTCATCTTTGGGCAAAGATGGGTATACAGGGGGCGTGGTCTGGCCATGAAAGGAGATGGCCGCTTGAATCAGGAGCTCTGTGTGAGAACGGGCCCTGGACAGTGGTCGCGACATCTCCTACAGCACGGGGGCTTCTCCAACTTGCCCTCCCGCCTCCCCTGCCGTACCCAAAACCCATCATCGGCACTGTGGCGGTGACTGGCGGTGGCGCAAAGCCTGCTGACCTCCTCTCTTGGTCCTGCGCGGCCTGAAGAGAACAGGGTCTACGCAGCCGGGAGCAGCCGTGGTCCACAGCATCAAGAAAGGCCGATCATCAGTAGGCCGCCCCTCTGCACTCACAGACAACAGGCGTCCCTCCTTGCAGAACGGTGGGTGCCCGAACCATCGCTACACCCCCACTGCGACTGCTGCGTACTTTGTCTGAGGAGCACAGCTGGAGATCTTTCCGCGACACCCACGAACCTCCGGCCCTGATAACGCTAACAACACTGGACGTGCCTCAGGCGGGTGGCATGCGCAGGCCCATGGCCTGTCCCCCCAGGCGGTGTCCCATACCTTCCTTTGGCCTCCGCCCAGAGTGGTTCTTGCCTGACCATATCTGTGGCCACTACCCACGACCAGCAAACCTGCGAAAAGGACCGCTTCTTTGTCAGCTGGGCCTCACCATCAGACGGGCCTACCCCAACAAGCTTCATGACATCTTTGGAGACCCATGAGGCCGGGCTGGTAGTAAGTGGTCCCAGGGTGCGGGGTGAAGAGGGGGCACCTCTTGGTTGCTACTGCTATCCCCCCTTTTTGTACTTTTTTCCCTACCTCTTCTGTATGGATCTGAGGGCCAGTGCTCCTGCCACACCCCTGACATTGCCGACACTGCTCTGCAGCGGTCCAACCAGAGTGGCCACTTGCAGCTGTGGCGGCCCGTCTACCACAGACTGCGTGAAGACGCTACTACCCTCCTCTCATCTGGGTACCCCACTTGAGGCAAGCAGGGGTGCTCTGCCTCCAACATTTTGTGCATTACAAAGCCCCCCCTGCACAACATAGGATGCAGCCCAGAGCGGAGTTGCTACCTGGAGGCTACTTGGCACATAGGTGCGAGGGGTCGCCGAGACCGTGGACTGCTGGGCCTGATCCTGGACCAGGGCCTGTCATTCACCCACCAACTCTGCTGCCACAGATTCTGCATCACTGACACCGGAGCTCCCACCAACCTACACAACCTGCACACGGTCGCCACCGAATCTCTGGGAGACCTTGTGCAGGTGATGCTCTACCACCTGTGGCCTAAACCGGGCCCCTGCCATTGCCAGCCCCCTGACCCACCACCGAGCATCCGCCCGCTGTAGCGCATGGACAGGTGATGCCTTCTGGCAAGACAATGGGCAAACCTGACGACAGCAAACCTTTCTGAGGCCCTCAATCTGCCTTGCACTACGTCCACCCCCCTGGTACTGCCCCCTCTGAACCAGACCAGTCTCGACCCGCTGCAACTAGTGCCCCGGACATCACCATGGAGCACATCCTACAGGAGATCACCGCTGTGGGCCGCCGCCTGGAGGGCATGGACGCGAACTTCTCAGCATTGACGAATCTAAATTCATCCGCTTGGACATAGCAAGCTTCTAGACCAGGGTGGATGGTTTGACCCAATGAGCTTCCGTGCTGGAGGACCGGATCAATACCCTGCCGGAGCAGGATCAGAAACTTTTAATCCTCCGAAACAAGGTAAAAGACTTGGAGGACTGGAGCTGGTGGGACAATGTGCATTTATTTGGATTCCCGGAGTCCGCCGAGGACCTCAGTAGATGGCACACATTCCAGCTTAGACTATTTCCTCATCTCCCGCCCGGCAGTGGCACTTGTTGGGGAATCCCGTATACTAGAAGCAGCCTTGTCTGACCACTCCCCGGTCCTACTGTCTTTAGATGTGGGCTTGGCCTCCCGGGCCGTAAACCATGATTCCTAAACATACAAAGATACCGCTCCCCCAGGACAAGACCCAACTGCCAGGAACCTTCCGGAGGCTCTAATCCCTGATGCCAAAAAGGCATTCGACTGCATTAAGTGGGGATACCATTTCGCCACCAAGAAACGGTTTGAACTGGGGGAACAGTGTATCTCTGACTTACAGCTGCTATACGACTGCCCAGGTCAACTGTGGAGGGTTCATTTCCGGCACCTTCTAGATCTGGAGGGGCACACACCAAGGCTGCCCGCTCTCTCCACTTCTATTCTTACTAGCAATGGAACCTTGGCCTCCATCATTTGCCACTCACCGCTCATAGCCGGCATCACCATCATGGAAGGCTTGTCCACAGTATATCTCTAAGCAGACGACATCCTACTCACCCTGTGGGATCTTCCCAACTCCTTTCCAGCATTACTGGAAGTCATAGACAACTTTGCGGCCCTGTCCGGGTACAAAGTAAACTGGGACAAGGGTGAGGCCCTCCTGCTGTTCACCTGCACCACAATGGCGGCAATCCACGGATACCCATTCTTCTCGGCTTAAGTACTTGGGGATCTTGGTCAACAGGGGCCTTACCGAGATGGTCACGGACAACCTGACCCCCCTCATCACGCAGATGAAACGGGACTTTGATAAATGGTCCCTGCTGGGTTTTACTATGTGGGATAGGGCACAGGCGATATGGATGGTCACGTTACTACGATTTACCTACACGCTCCCCGTTACTGTGCCCCTGGCCACACTACATCTCATAGACTCCCGAATTCGAGCCTTCGTGTGAGGATCCACCCGACCCCGACTAGCTGCAGCCAAACATATGGCATGCCGCTCCTGTGGCGGCCTGGGCTTAACTGGGATTAACTCGCCTACTTAATACCGGGTACCCTGGACCCTCCACACTGGGTTTGCACAATGGGTTCGCACTGAATGTTTGCTTCTCGCTCGCAAAGATGGACTCGGCCTTCTCCATGGGGTCCATGTCCCCCAACCATCACACCCACATCCAGTGCGTGCAGGCCATGTCCAAAGCCTGGCATCATGCCCAAGTCTCCTTGGAGTGAATCACCGACTATATAACAGGGTGCCGCTGTGGGGCAATGACAGCCACCACATTGACGGTTGGACCCTTCATTAGGTGGAAGCTGGCATACATACCTTGGACCAGGTAATACTGAACGGTGACCTGAAACCTTTCAATCACCTGAAGGAAGAATTTGGCCTCCATTCAAGACAGGCTTGGCAATACTTGCAACTGCAACCTGCCTGCGGCACTGCCTGGGTCCCTACAATCCTCACAGGTGGTGGAATACTTGCTCACTTAGGGCCAGCATCAGGGAGTGATGTCGGGGCTTTACGGCACACTCACAAACCACCTCTTCTCACAACCCCTCTCCCGTGGCCTCCACACCAAGTGGCATGACTGCCTTCAGATTACCATTGGGGAAAAGGACTGACCTGAGGTTCTGGAAGCCCTGAACAAAGCCACCTGGGAAGCCCGATTGAAATTTTTATTGTTGAAGAGGCTCCATGAGTGGTATTGGACCCCGCAGAAGCTGCAAAGGGCTGGCCTCCTACCCCACTCGAACTGCTGGAGATGCTCGGCTACCCATATCCTATGAAATTGCCCTTCAATCCAGTCCCTTTGGACTTATGTAGAGGACACTCTGGGGGCATCCATGCCTCTTCAGCTCCCCTTTGCTCCCTCTGTTATCCTCCTACACAATCTCAGAGACTCCCCTGATTTATCCTGACCACAGCGCCGCCTCCTACACAAAGCGCTGTCCACAGTCAAGCTCTGCATCCTTCGCCAGTGGCACTCGCCCACACTTCCTTCTCAGGAAGCCTGGATGGTGGCACTCATATGCGTCATATACGGTATGCAAGACCAGGCCAAGGTGTTCACTCAGACATGGGCGCCCTTCCTCCAAGATGCTCCCTAAAGCTGATCACACCATTAGCAGCTCACCCCCCCCTCCCATTCCTAACGTGTGCAGAGGAAAACCTGACACCCGCCCCAGTGGTATCGGTCCCTCTCTTTCTTCTTTCTTCCTCCCTTTGCTGGGACCCCGGCACTCACATCCACACCAGCCTCCCTCACTGACTCTTCCCCACACCCATCCTTACCACCATGGGCTGCCTTCCCCTCCCTACCTCTCCCTCCCTCTCTGCTTCCTCTCTTACATCCCTACCCCTCTGTCTCCCCCTTCTCCCCCCCCCCCTGCTGGGCATATAGACGTACAAATCCCCCTTTGACGGGGACCCCCAATATCGCACATCTGCAGATTGTATTCACCAAAATACTCCCCCAGACCCACCCCCTGGACCCTGTGAACACCCCACAACCACCCCTCTCCCCCTTCCTCCCTGTTGCAGCATTTTCTTCATGGTTCGGGGCTCATGTTCCACCCCACCCTGCGGCATGGATGACAGCCTTCCCCCCTCCCTGGCCTGCCCTCTCCCCCCCAACTGGCCCCACGCAGAGACCTCCGGACACCCACCCCTTTCTCCCCCCACCGCCTGAGACATCATGACACAAAGGTCTCCATGCTGACTGTAATGGGAGAAATGCCTATGCCCTCTATACCACGACCATGACCCGGGGTCCAGCACACAGCTATAGGGTGTAAGGCCGAATGCCCTGTCTCCGCTAGCGACCTGCACTGCCTCCTGTTGCACCCCTGCCACTCCCCATTCCGCCCTTCTTCCCTCCCCCATTCCTTCCTTACTGTGCCACTCAATGTTGTACATTATTGCATTTCTCTCATTGAAACCCTGTTGTATGCTCTTATTTCAATACAACTTACAATACAAAAAACACATCTATACAGCAAAAAAAAAGTCAAAAAGTGATGGGTATGCAGACTTCTCTCTGACATTGATGGGCTGAATGATTAAATACCCTGAGGTCATTTGAACTCACCAAAACAATGAATTTGCAGACATTGATAATGGGGGCCCCCTTACATGACCACCCTACATGACCTGTGGTCGTCCCATTCCAAGGACTCATCTGTACCACTGAGACCTCTTTAGCGCCACATTGTGTTACTGTAAGCACAATATACTTGTATTTATGTCATCCTAACATGTCATCTTAACCAACAGCACAACAGCTGTTTGACAAGTAACATACACACTGTCTTAACGTACACTTGCCCTGTACATGGTGATTATTTCCTTTTTCCTTTGTCTTATGGGGCCTGTTCATTTGCACCAAAGATAACAATGTACTCCATTTTACTACCCTAATCCCATACTGTTTACTCAGTTTTTGGTGCAACAACCTATAATGCCACCTCTATAGGCTCGCTGAGTGGCCATCCATCTCTCTTCTTTAGGTATTTTTAAATGAGTGCACTGCCCAGCTCCTTTTACAACCTATAGATATGAGCACAATAAATATTTCTTTTAAACTACGCTGATCATTTAAGTGAGGTATGTCTACATCAGCCACCACATGCAATAGTTTTCAAGCTTTGTAGCTAATTGTGTACGATAATTTGGCATGCTGCAGTATGTACAGAGCCCATCTGGCGCACAGTTGCCTATGGTGCAAAGCTTGACACTGGACTCTATTTGGAGCCACTGTCAGACACGAATGGGACTACACCTCCCTTGGTCCACAGCGGCCCCACAACCATGCCCGCACTCACGTGTTTACAGCGATTGGCACAGCCACAGCGGGAATGGCTCCAGAATGGTTCCTGGTCCAGTTCCCGAGTTTTACATGGCTGTAAAAGTGCCTTTTGGATTATGACTAGGCCTGGGCGGTAAATTCCGTTCCGCTCGCGGAATTTGCGAAATTTTGGCAATTCCGCGTTCCGCGGAGAACGCGGAATTGCTGAAAATTCCGCGATCCGCGGCGTAGCAGAATTTTTTCCTTGTTCGCGCTTTCAAAATGCGTGTTCGCGCGCGCGGTAGCGACTTACCGGGATCCCTGCGTTCGCCGACGAGTTTTCCTATCCGTTCGCGCGATCGTGTGCGATCGTGAACACGTCATTCGGACGCGCCATCGGACATCTGCGTTCGCAAACAGGAAACACGCATCACGAGCGGGCGGGACAAGTGAAACCAAGATGGCCGCGCCAATTGGCGACCACATGGGCAAGTTCGCGAGATATTTCCCCCCGAGCACGCAAACAGCGTCCCCGAACAGGAAAAATGAATCGGGAACGGGCGGAACAAGCAATTCTGCGTGCTCGCGGAGATTTTTTACCGTTTCGCGGAATTTTGCAATTACGCAAATTCCGCCCACCCTTAATTATGACTATGGCCCAGCAGTACTACTTTTCCTATTTTGGATAATTAGATCAACACCAAAAACGACGGTGTATAGTGCCATGGCAGGATATCTACCCAGCAATGCCACCTTTATCCAACCCCGGTTTCTAGGGGCTGACACCATATTAGTTGAATCACGTAAAAGCAAAATTCCTTACGGCCATATTTGGCTTAGCAATATCGGCCCCTTCTCCACCACGCGCATGTCAACTACAATCCCCATACTGCAATGGGGCAGCCAGGTGAGGCAAAGTAATCAACCTCTACCTCCACCTTAAATAGAGACCATAGCAGTCATTGCAGTTGTACCCCCGGCTGGGTGGAGACGGATTATAGGTGCTACTTCATGTGTACCTCATGTTGACATGAGTGCTTTGAAAATTGCTCCAGAACTAGGAGGTTCCTCCTACTGGGCGCTAATGGCCTTCTTTTATGGTTACTTTTTGTTGCCTCCCCATAGCGGACATCAACTTTGGGCATCAAGAGGTATATTTTATGTAGAGCTAGTACCCGGCTGCAGTTTGGCAGATTGTGACTTAACTAGTGCAGCGGGGTAGCTTTATATGTGACCTATAACATTTCAAGCTGAGATATACAGGCAAGAGAATATTGTTGACAAGTACTGATGATTGTCTCATATTAAATTAGTGTGTGAGTACAGAGGACATCGTCCCGCTCCCAGACTGAATGGCGGGTATCCCCTTACTGAGGGTAAGATCTGGGACAAATCAAGCCATTGTACATGTTTGTTTGCCACTTGTACACGTGCCAATGTGTGTTCTGTGTTTTGCAATGCCTTTTCACGTGTGACCCACATATGAGGTCCTTGACCTCTGCATGTAAGATATGACTCTATTTGATGATACCTGGCTGATAAAAAAAATCCTGAATTTTGTTTGTGTATTGTTCTAGGTTTACTAGCTCTAAGACTAGGTAGGATTCCCTCTGGTCCTTCTAGTGCATGGTTTTAACTTTTTACTACTCACTATTTGTTAGTCTAGGTCTTTAGGGATCCTTAGCCCTGACAAATGCCCCCAGCCGATACAGGCAACTTAGAATAGGCAGAAACATGTTGGCGATAAGCCAATGGTCTGAGACAATGTAATCTCATTCCATCACATAGTTGGTTTTAGATGTACCAGAGGTCACAACTAATAAAGGTAAAAACCCGGTTATTTCTAGGTGCTTTTAACTTTATCTGGATCCCCCTGTTTTGTCCAGGAAATTATCTTATTTAAGAAAAGGGTGGGGAGAGGTTACCTAGGGTGAAGCATGTCAAGTTATATAAGTGAGGCTTCCTCTTCCAATACGATTAGTCTTTCTTCTCCTCTTGGGCCTACCCTTATGCACATCAGAATCTTGGCTTGTACCATAACACTGATAAAAATAGCGTTGTGGAAGCCACCATACCTTTATGTGTTTTGGATCTTTACTTTGGGAGGATGTGTGGTGGCGTACACTCTCCCTCTCCTATTATCTTTTGAGTATCTGCCACACCAGTAATATATTCCTCCAGAAATGGTATAGATCTTAATGGGCCCGGGTAACATGGGCATGGCACAAAGTGACCATACAGAAAAAAGTAGAAAACACAGGCGATTGTTGAACCCCAATCTTGTCAAGACTGATCAGGCATCATATATGACATAAATCCTATGGGTCACCATGAAAAATACCAGTACTTGTCCATGCTCACAGTACCCTGCAAGAGCCATCCTGCAAGTGCTCTCTCTTTAACACATTGGGAAATTCATCCCAATGGATGTCTCATGGTTGGCTTCCTGGCCCTCCTAATGGAAAGCTTGTTCTGACTGCAGTTTTGTTGTGACTTAAGTGTATCCCAGGCCAAAAGCAATCCATGTGACAGCAGATCCGGACATTACAAATGGTGCTCCGCATATGCCAAAAATATTGAAAGTAATGGAACCATACCTCTGTTGAAGTATGTTTTATGTGGCTGACTTTTTGCATCACACATCACATGGTGTTGAATCCATATATATTTTGTGACAAGAAATGAATCTGTTGAGCCTGCTGTGCTTGTTGAAGTGTTTCAATAGATTAATATGCTTGAGACCACCTTCTTTCATTTCAATATATATATATTACCTAGTGGCGGAAACTACTAGGTAGTTATAGTTAGGTCTGCTTTTCCATAGACGGAGCGTTTTTGGTTTGATAATAACTTTGGCATAATTTGACGAATCTTCACAAACCTTTATAAAAAAGACAATTCATCCACCTCAGCTTCTTCCTGGAAAGTTTCATGGTGATCCTTTAAGCAGGGGTTGACAAAAATTGGAGGTCCCAAAATGTAAAATCCCCATGCATTTTCCATTGACTTCTTTAGGCAAGGCTCGTGCAAACACTGCTGAACGGAATTACACCAAATTTGTCAGGAAGCTAGATCTTGAGCCACAGATTGTGCTTTTTGTGATTTGGTATACATCCATTCAGTAGTTTTTGAGAAATTAAGGTTGAAAAATATATTTTGGCAGTTGGGCTCGCGAGAATTCTACGAGAGCACAAAATCAAAAATAGAGGCCTGTGATTGGTGGAGAGTCCAGTTTTTCCCATGAGCGTTCACCCTCTCATGGGAGTGAGAGGCTCCCACAAGTCCTGTGAATGTGAGTGCTCTGATTGGCTGGCTGTTGGAATGTTAGTAATGGAATGGCAGCCATTACTGTTTTTACTGTTTACTGTGAAAAATTGGAGGTGTTGTGGAAATGAAGTAAAAAAGCTACATAAGAAGGAAGTAGAAAGCCATGCTATCCCCCTAGATTTATAGAGAAGGTGTCTAAGGGATAACTACAAAAAGGATTAGATGAGTGTAGGACAGTAGGATCTGCTTTTATGGTTACCCTCACTTTTTGCTTGATGTAATGCTGTTTCTGACTATTCTGACTGGGATCCTGCTAATCAGGACACCCGTCTCTGTGCTTTCTCCCGTAAATTGGTTTGGTAAGTACTTAGGTACAGCCAAGATTGGACACTGGTGTAACCTTATCAGTCCCTAGTGTATGGTACTAAGGTACCCAGGGCATAGGTACACCAGGGTCCCCCATGGGCTGAAGCATGTATTATGCCACCCATGGGAGACCACTCAATTTGTAACTACAGGCCTGCCATTGCAGCCTGTGTAAGCTGGTGCTAGTACCACTTACGAAAGATATAGGTTTACCTATATCTGAGGTCACTGCACTTAAAAACTATTTCACCCCTAGAGCAGGCCTTTCAATCCGAAGGCAGGGTGCTCAGTTCTAAGTGTGAGGGTGCCCCGGCATGAGCAGGACACCCCTACAACCTCCGGAGTCCATTCTCCCCTGTTGTGAGACATCCATATAACATATAGAGGGGTACAGCGTCATTATGCAATGACCATCTCGAAACTGGATGTAACGAATCCTGTTATGTTTGGTATCAAACATAATGGTATCATACCCCAACACCGCACACGGTGTGGGGGTATGATTCCATGCACCGTAACGCTCCATGGGGAGGCCCTCGGTGCTCCCAGTACCAGTCTTCCAGACCCAGACAGCAAGTTAGGGCTGCTGCCGGCCAGAGACACGTTTCTGCTCTCCTGCTGCTGAGCCAAGCTCGGGCAGGGTAAGGCAGAACAATGAGTATCCTGTCACAGGGAGGTGTGACCACCTCCCAGACAGGGTTTAGTGTATTGTGGCAGGATGGGGGAACTTGCCAGTGCCACATAGTTTGCATGCAGGGCACACTTGGTGCCCTCCATGCTTAGTCCAGTCCACACCAGTTCAGGGAGCCGTTGACTCCCGCTGTGGCACGAAACTGGACAAAGGACAGGGGAGTATGCTTTCCCTTGTCCAGCCCCTCCTTTGGGAGGGACCCCTGAATCATCCCAACCCTTTCCTTAGGGTATTTAAGGGCTTACCTGTGGGTGGGTCCCTAGATTCGTCTTGGGACAAGATTTATTTCAGACACCACGTCTTCTTCGACCGTCTGGGCACTCTGGACTTCGCTGGATTTCGCTCGAGGCATCAAGGCTGCAACCGGGAAGACTCCTGCTGCTCCTGATTTCAATGCCCTTCTCGTCTGCTGCAACTTCCGTGCCTGTGCACCATACAGGAACCTTCCAAGGCATGTGGGCATCCAAGACACGTGAAGGAATCTCCCTTGAAGTGAAGGAGTCACTTCCCTGCATCTGCAGGTACCGCAACTAAGCAAACCGGTCTGCTGATCCTGGGCTCCCACGGACTCCAAAAGGTTGAGCAACACAGGTGGTAGTTCTTCACATCCCTCGAGGCCTGCCCTGTCCTCTCACCATGTTCAAGGCCAGTATCCCTCGTCAGAGCCACAGGAACTGAACCCCTGTGCACAGCGTCGACTTGCAGTTGCAAGGGCTTGTTGGCTTCCTTCCACCAAGATCTTCGGGCTCCAGGTAGCTCCAAACTCAAGCATCTCAAGTGATCAAGATCTTCATCCTCAGCGCATCACTTGCACCGTGGGCCTGCATCCATGGTGAGCTGCTCGAGGTCCTCCCGCGACTCCAGTGCCTCCCGCGCCTCCCGCCTGTGGGTCCTCTTGAGGGTCATCTTTGAATTATTTGGGCTCCCCTGATTGCTTGGGGCCTGCCCAGACTCCCCTGCTTGGGGTGAGTCTCCTGGACCTTGCTGGTCCCGACATTGCACCTTTTTCAACTTTCACGTTGGTTCCAGTTGCCGAGGCTTGTTGGTGCTCCCGCCGGACATCGACCCCTCAACTCTTGACATCCTATGTGGGTCAGCTTGTGTACAGCTCCACAGCATAGCCTGCTATACACACCTGCAGTTTCAATGTCACCGTCAGCTCTCCTGCAACACTCAACATGGGTGGACATTCGTCTTCCGTGCCTCCTGGTCACTCCTGAGTGGAATAGACTCTGTCCCCTCTGTTGGAAGGTTCTTCACATCTTGAATCCACCTTTGGGTTCCACCGGACACTTACACCTTCTCCAGCAGCGGCATCTTACTGAAGTCCTCCATTGAGTTTGACTGCGGTTTCCGACGCCACTTCACACCTATGCACCCGGCTTCCCTGGTGCAGGTATCCTGGTTCCTAAGGTATTCACCGGTGGGGTGGCTATCCAACCTTCTGTCTTCCATGGGGTTTCTTCAGGGTCCACTGGGAAGGGTCCTTCTTCTTTAAAATTGCAATCATGATTTACCCATTGACTTGCATTGATCCCGCGTTTGTGTTCCCACTCTGCACATGGCCTCCATGGGGCTCCTGGTTACTTACCTCGGGTGGTTCCTTGGGTCCCCGGCACTTCTACATCTTCTGGGAATAGTCTTGACTTGAGTCGTGGTTCGCATACCCCTATTTTAGTATATGGTTTGGTCTCCCCTGGTGAGCACTGTGTATTACTTGCTACCTACCTGTTTCTATTGAAGAGTATTGTGTGCATTGTGTATATCTCCGGATAGGAGATCTCTGTATTTGTTAGTGAGTGTCTTATAATAAATAAATATTTTTATAAATACACTGTGTGGTTCTTTTTCACTTAATCTACACCTATAAGATTATGTTCTGGTAAAACAAGCTGCTACACTCCTTTTTGACAAAGCCTGAAGGCTGCTCTCCACAGCTACCACTTAGAGAGCTTTCTAAGGTTATCTAAGACCACTAAAATCACCTTGAGGGTTGTCTGGATTGGTGCAAGGTGCCCACTTACATATGTGTACACCATATACCAAGCCAGCTTCTCACATTGGTGTGCAGCAGTTGGGATTCAAGCCTGCATTGTTTTACCAGATAATCTTGGTGTGAATTAATTGAAAAACCATCACTAATATTAGGCACATATAATACAGCTTAGAATAAGTAAGTTCTACTGATCTTAGGGTTGGGTAGTTAAGGGTCTAGCACAACCCTTTCTCCAACCTTTCCACTAGGTTAGGTAGGTGCAACACCTCACTACACCTAGAACCATGTCTTTAGTTGGGGATCCTAGTGTACCCCAGTCTGCTAAGTACAGTAGTCTAAAGTTCCAGGAAATAAGGACCCAGTGTAGTCTTAGAAAGATAAAGACAGGTGGCAACCCTACCATTAAGCTGATCTTAGAGCTGCTGCAGAAGGATGATTGTCATCCTGGAAGGGCAGAAGAACAGGAACATATGGGTGGGGATACTCCTGAAGAGGGAGTATCAAGAGCTCTTCCTGATGATCCCAATTCAAAGTATGGGCAGGAGGACTCCAATGAGTCCAACCTGCAAAACTCTTATCACTAAGGGCATAGTGCAGATGGAACAGAGGAGACACCCTTTGTTCCTCCTTGGAGGGTCCAGAGTAGGCTGAGGAGGTCTAGATCCTCCTCTAGAGAATCTAATGCTTCAGGACATTCTATAGGGATCTCCATATCTAGTAAGAGGGATAGCTATTTTGACAGGGAGTACCAACTGCTTGAACTTGAGAAAGCAAGGCTTAGGCTCAGTAGAGATCAGTTGGCCCTTGACAAAGAGTCCCTAGAAGTCCAGAAAGCTAGGAAGAAATAAGGACTAGAGTCCCATGGTGGCAGCAACAGTGTCTCTAGAATCAGAGAAATCTCTTTTGACAATAGGAACCTGAGCATGATAGTCCCTCCTTACCAGAAGGGGGGTGATATCCATAAATGGATCACTGCTTTGGAGAGGGCCTGTAAAGGTCAGAGGGTCCCTCAAGAGCAGCGGGCAGCTATCCTGTGGCTCTCCTTTGCTAACAAAGGTAGAGATAAGCTCCTCGCTGTTAGAGAAGAGGATGCTGACAATTACTCAGTACTGTAGAGTGCTCTCATAGATGGGTTTTGCTTAACCACTGAACAGTATAGGATTAAGTTTAGAGACACCCAGAAAGCACAGACCCAGGACTGTGTGGATTTTGTAGACAGTGCTATTAAGGCTCTGTAAGGCTGTCATCATGGAAGCAAGGTACAGGACTATGAGGGATTGTACAGTTTGTTTATGAGGGAGCACATCCTTAATAACTGTCAGAATCAGCTTCTGCATCAGTACCTGGTGGACTCAGATCTGACTTCTCCCCAAGAATTAAGAAAGAAGGCAGATAAGTGGGCCAGAACCAGGGTTAAGCAGCAGAACCATGGTAATGGAGGTGACCAGAAGAAGTAAGATTCTTTTAAATCCCAGAATAAGGGTGGGGACAAGGGCAAAGATAAGAAAGAGTCTTCTCAAGGGCCCCAAAAACCTGCATCTGGGGGTAAGTCCCACAATTCCAAGAAAGACAAAAGGAAACCTTGGTGCTACCTTTGTAAGGTGAAGACCCATTGGACAAAAGATGCTGATTGTCCAAAGGCCAAGGAGACTACTACGACCACTGCACCTGAGGCACCTGCTCCCCCTAGCACCAGTACAAGTAGTAGTACAGCAACCAAGGGATTAGTGGGGTTAACCTTGGGTTCTGAGATGGGTTCTGACTTAGTCAAAACTCCAGCTCAAGCTGTTCTAGTCTGTGATTGTGGCATAGATCTTGCCACCTTACTAGTCAGTCCCACTAACTTGGGCAAGTACAGACAACAGCTGTTGATAAATGGAAAAGAGGCAATGGATTACAGGGACACAGGGGCCAGTGTCACTATGGTGACAGAGAAACTTGTGTCCCCTGATCAGATCATACTTGGACAAATGTACCAAGTAATCTAAGCTAGCAATGTCAGGACTGACCATTCCTTGGCAGTTGTGAACCTCAGCTGGGGAGGGGTAAATGGACCTAAGAAGGTTGTATCTCCAGACCTACCTGTAGATTGTTTGTTGGGCAATGATCTAGAAACGTCAGACTGGGCTGAAGTGGAGTTCACGACTCTTGCAGAGATGATGGGCATCTCTGCCAGTGTGTTTGCTATCACTAGGGCTCAGGACACATGGCTCACCACTGACAAAGACCTGAATCCTAAAACAATGGACCTGGTGCTTCCCAAGAGAAGGAGCAGGAAGGGTAAGGAATTGCCCTCCTCACAAACTCTCTGTGAAGATCAGCCTCCTGAGGGAGAGGATCTTAGCTCCTGTGAAGGAACTGTCCCAGAGGAACTTGGGCCTGACCAGGCTGAGTTCAGTTTGGAGCAGCAGTCCTGCCCCTCTCATGAACCCCTCAGACAGCAAGCTGCTGCTGAGGAAGCAGGGAATATCAGTGGGTCCCATAGGATCTATTGGGAAGATGGACTCTTGTACTCTGAGGGTAGAGACACCAAGCCTGGTTCCACCAGGAGGCTGGTAATGCCCCAGAAGTTCAGAGGTTTCCTCCTCTCCCTGGCGCATGATATTCCTCACTTTCACTGGCCCCATATGTCTGAAGACACAAAGGAGTTTTGTCGCTCCTGTGCCACTTACCAAGCCAGTGGTAAGTCAGGTGGCACAACAAAGGCCCCCTTAATCCCACTCCCAGTGGTTGAGGTTCTCTTTGAGAGGGTAGGGATTGACATTGTTGGTCTCTTGAACACTCCAACTGCATCTGGGCACAGTTATATACTAGTGGTGGTGGACCATGCCACTAGGTACCCAGAAGCCATTCCCCTCAGAACCACTACAGCTCCTGTAGTGGCTAGGGTCCTCCTGGGAATCTTTTTCAGGGTGGTCTTCCCTAAGGAGGTCTTAACAGACAGAGGTACAAACTTAATGTCTATTTACATTACTGCCATATGGAAAGAGTGTGTCGTTAACAACAAGTTTACCACACCCTACCATCCACAATGCAATGGGCTTGTTGAAAGGATCAACAAGACCCTACAGGGTACGATAATGGTACTCCCAGAAAAGCTTAGGTGAAAATGGGATGTCTTATTACCCTGCCTTCTCTTTGCCTACAGAGAGGTTCCTCAGAAGGGGTTTGGCTACAGCCCATTCTGTTTGGACATCCAATTAGGGGTCCCTTGTCTCTAGTGAAGGAAGGTTGGGAGAAGCCTCCCAAACCTCCTAAACAGGACATTGTGGACCTTGGCCTGTGTTCTCACATGGCTGAGTACATGACGAAGGCCAGCAAAAACCTGGAGGCCAGACTAAGAACTTCAAAAAGCTTGGCATGACCAAAAGGCTGCCTTGAATGTTTACCAGGCAGGCCAGAAAGTGTGGGTGTTGGAGCCTGTGGCCCCAGCAGCTCTCCAAGACAAGTGGAGTGGTCCACGCACCATCCTTGAACAAAAAGGTGAGGTCACCTATCTGGTGGACCTAGGTACTCCAAGAAGTCCCCACAGGGTACTACATGTGAATCGCCTAAAACCTTTCATTGACCGGGCTGACATGGGCTTGCTCATGGCAACTGATGAGGGACAGGAGGAAGAGAGTGACCCTCTCCCTGATCTCCTCTCTCAGAACCCTGATGATGGATCAGGAGATGGAATAGCCTTGGTAGTCAGCCTCACTGATCAACAGCAGGCTGATTGCAGGCAAGTCCTCAATCAGTTCAGACATATGTTCTCCCTGACGCCCAGTCAAACCACCTTGTCTACCAATGAAGTGGACACCGGTGACCGTCTGCCTGTGAAGAGTAAAATCTACAGACAGCCTGCCCATGTCAGGGACTGCATCAGGACAGAGGTCCAAAAGATGGAATTGGGGGTCATTGAGCCTTCAGATAGCCCCTGGGCTAGTCCAGTAGTCTTTGTGCCAAACCCTCACACCAAGGGTGGAAAAAGAGAGATGAGATTTTGTGTGGACTACAGAGGCCTCAATGCAGTCACTAGTACTGATGCTTATCCAATTCCCATGGCAGATGAACTCATAGATACGTTGGCCTCAGCCAGGTTTTTGAGTACCTTTGACCTGACAGCTGGCTACTGGCAAATCAGGCTAGCCGAGGATGCCAAGCCAAAAACAGCATTCTCAACTCCTAGTGGGCATTATCAATTTATTGTGATGCCCTTTGGTCTGAAGAATGCACCTGCCACATTTCAGAAGCTGGTGAATAAAGTCTTAACAGGTCTGGAAGCCTATAGTGCAGCATATCTTAATTATATAGCTGTCTTTAGCTCCACCTTGGAAGATCACCTGGTCCACCTCAGAAATGTTCTAGAGGCCCTGCAAAAGGCAGGCCTCACTATCAAGACCACTAAGTGCCAGATAGGGCAGAGCAAGGTTGTGTACTTGGGCCACCTGGTAGGTGGAGGCCAGGTTCAACCATTGGAGAGCAAAATCCAGACCATTGTGGACTGGGTTGCTCCCACTACCAAGACTCAGGTCAGAGCTTTCCTGGGCCTGATTGGGTATTATAGAAGATTTGTAAAGGGATATGGGTCCATTGGGACTCCCCTGAATGATCTGACATCAAAGAAAATGCCCAAGAAAGGTCAGTGGACAGTAAGCTGTCAAAAGGCATTTGATGACCTGAAGCAGGCCATGTGCACTGCTCCCATCCTGCAAAGTCCTGACTACCCCAAAACTTTCATTGTTCAGACAGATGCATCTGAGATAGGGGTAGGGGCTGTGTTATCAGAACTTTATGCAGAGGGCCAGGATCAACCAGTAGCTTTTATCAGCAGAAGGTTGACCCCCAGGGAGAAACGTTGGTCAGCCATTGAGAGGGGGGCCTTTTCTGTGGGCTGGGCCTTGAAGAAGCTGAGGCCGTACCTGTTTGGCACTCACTTCATTGTTCAGACAGACCAAAAGCCCCTCTTATGGCTTAAACAGATGAAGGGTGAAAATCCCAAACTTTTGACGTGGTCCATTTCCTTACAGGGGATGGACTGTACAGTGTAAAATTGACCTGGGAGTAACCAATGCAGATGGACTCTCCAGATATTTCCACTCAGAAAATGAAAACTCAAATGGGCAAGGTTAGTCTCATCTCCTTACGTTTGGGGGGTAGTGTAGGAAAGTGGCATCTGCTTTTATGGTTACCCCCACTTTTCATTTGATGTAATGCTGTTTCTGACTAGTCTGACTGGGATCCTGCTAATCAGGAACCCAGTCTCTGTGCCTTCTCCCCTAAATTGGTTTGGTAAGTACTTAGGTACATCCCAGATTGGACACTGGTGTAACCTTATCAGTCCCTGGTATATGGTACTAAGGTACCCAGGGCATAGGTACACCAGGGGTTTCCCATGGACTGAAGCATGTATTATGCCAACAATGGGAGATCACTCAATTTGTAACTACAGGCCTGCCATTGCAGCCTGTGTAAGCTGGTGCTAGCAACACTTACGAAAGATATAGGTTTACCTATATCTGAGGTCACTGCACTTAAAACCTATAAGTCACCCCTAGAGCAGGCCTTTCAATCCTGAAGGCAGGGTACTCGGTTCTAGGTGTGAGGATGCCCCTGCATTAGCAGGACACCCCTGCAGCCTATGGAGTCCATTCTCCTGGGTTGTAAGTGAAGCAGCCATATACTATATAGAGGGGCACCGCGCAAGTACGCGATGACCATTTCGAAACTGGCTGCAACGAATCCTATCATGTTTAGTATCAAACATGTTGGAATCCTACCTCCCACACCATAAACGGTGTGGGAGGTATGATTCCAAGCACTTGAAGAGTCCTCCGTTAGGCTCTCAGTGTACCCAGGTACCAGCCTTCTTGACCCGGACAGCACAAAATGGTTGCTGCTGACCAGAGACACGATTCTGCCCTCCTGCTGCTGAGCCAAGCTCGAGCAGGGGAAGGCAGAACAATAGGCATCCTGTCACAGGGAGGTGTGACCACCTCCCAAACAGTATTTAGAGTATTGGGGCAGGGTGGGTGCACTTGCCAGTGCCACTCAGTCTTCATGAGGGGCACATTTGGTGCCCCACGCATAGTCCAGTTCAAACCAGCTCTGGGAGTCGTTGGCTCCCGCTCTGGCGTGAAACTGGACAAGGTTCAGGAGAGTATCCTCCCCCTTGCCCAGCCCCTCCTTAGGGAGGGACCCTGAATCGTCCCAACCCTTTCCTTAGGGTGAGTCCCTAGATTCGTCATGGGACAAGATTCATTTCAGAAACCACTTCTTTTTCGACCGTCTGGGCACTCTGGACTTCGCTGGACTACGCTCTGGGCATCAAGGCTGCAACCGGGAAGACTCCTGCTGCTCCTGATTTCGACGCCCTGCTTGTCTGCTGCAACTTCTGTGCACCATACAGGAACCTTCCAAGGCCTGTGGGCATCCATAACACCTGAAGGAATCTCCCTTGAAGTGAAGGAGTCACTTCCCTGCATCTGCAGGCACCTCAACTAAGTTGACCGGTCTGCTGATCCTGGGCTCCCACGGACTCCGAAAGGTTCAGTAACACAGGTGATGGTTCTTCACATCCCTCCAGGTCTGCCCTGTCCTCTCACCAAGTTTGAGGCCAGTATCGCTCGTCGGAGCCGCAGGAACCGAACCCCTGTGCACAGCATCGGCTTGCAGTTGGAAAGGTTCGTTGGCTACCTTTCACCAAGATCTTCGGGCTCCAAGTAGCCTCAACCTCGAGCATCTTCAGTGACATCACTTGCACCGTGGGCCTGCATTCTTGGTGAGCTGCTCAAGGTCCTCTCGCGACTCCAGTGCCTCTGGTCTGTGGGTCATCTTTGAATTCTTTAGGCTCCCCTGATTGCTCGGGGCCTGCCCTGACTCCCCTGCTTGTGGGGAGTCTCCTGGACCTTGGTGGTCCCGACATTGCACTTCTTAAACTTCCACGTTGCTTGCAGTTGACAAGGCTTGTTGGTACTCCCGCCGGACATCGACCCCTCAACTCTCGACCTCCGAAGTGGGACAGCTCTTCCACAGCATCGCCTCATCCACACAGCTGCAGTTTCAAGTTCACCGTCAGCTCTCCTGCAACACTCGACATCGGTGGGCATTGGTCTTCCGTGCCTCCTGGTCACTCCTGAGTGGCATAGACACTGCCCCCTCTGCTTGTAGGTTCTTCACATCTTGAATCCACCTTTGGGTTCCACTGGACACTTTCACCTTCTCCAGCAGCGGCATCTTTCTGAAGTCCTCTATTAAGTTTGACTGCGGTTTCCGATGCCAATTCACACCCATGCACCCGGCTTCCCTGGTGCAGGTATCCTGGTTCCTAAGGTATCCATGGGTGGGGTGGCTCTCCAACCTTCTGTCTTCCACGGGGTTTCTTCATTGCCCACTGGGAAGGGTCCTTCTTCTTTAAAATTGCAACCGCGACTTACCTGCATTGATCCTGCGGTCGTGTTACCACTCTGCAAGCGGCCTCCGCAGGGCTCCTGGTTACTTACCTCGGGTGGTTCATTGGGTCCCCGGCACTTCTACGTATTCTCTGTATAGTCTTGACTTGAGTCGTGGCTCACACACCCCTATTTTAGTATATGGTTTGGTCTCCCCCTGGTGACCACTGTGTATTACTTGCTACTTTTCTGTTTCTATTGAAGAGTATTGTGTGCATTGTGTATATCTCCGGCTAGGAGATATTTGTATGTGTTAGTGAGTGTCTTATAATAAATACATATTTTTATAAATACACTGTGTGGTTCTTTTTCACTTAACCCGTTTGCTGCTCCGAACGTTCCGCGCCAGTGCGGAACGTTCTATTAAATGGGCGGGGCCGCGTCGGCCAACGGACGTGCGCAGCACTATTGAGGTAGTGCTTGCGACGGCCGTTGGCCGACGCACGCAGCAAATGGGTTAATCTACACCGATAAGATTATGTTCTGGTAAAACAAGCTGCTTTACACTCCTTCTGGACTAAGCCTGAAGGCTGCTCTCCACAGCGTCCACTTAGAGAGCTTTCTAAGGTTGTCTAAGACCACTAAAGTCACCATAAGGGTTGTCTGGATTGGTGCAAGGTGCCCACTTACATAAGTGTACACTATATACCAAGCCAGCTTCTCACAATGAGTTCTTAATATGCTCTATCATTAGGAATGCATATTGTGCTGGAGAAGCAGGCCCTTCCCCACATACTACTACACACACACCCTCCATCTTGAGATTGAGATCTGAAAGGACAGGCTGGTCATTCTCCACACACTACTACCCACAGCCGTCATCTGAGACAGAGCTCTGAAAGGAAAAGCCAGATCATCCACGCATCCTACTACGCATATCCTTCATCTGAGAGAGAGGTGTTAAAGAGAGGCCAGTCTTTCCCCACACACTACTATGTACACCAGTCATCTGAGAGAAATGTCTCAGTGGAGAGGCCAGTCTCTCTCCATACGCCCTAGCACACACACCTGTCATCTGAGAGAGAGGTCTGAAAGGAGATCCAAGTTCCTCTCCACACCCTACAATGCACATCTGTCATCTGAGAGAGATGTCTGACAAAAGAGGGCAGTCCCTCCCCACCTACTACTACACACGCCTGTCATCTGAGAGAGAGGTGTCAAAGGAGAGTTTGGTCCTGCCACACACCCTACTATGCACACCTGTCATCTGAGACAGAGGTCTCAGTGGAGAGACCAGTCTCTCTCCACACAGTCTACTACGCACACCAGTCATCTGAGAGACAGGTCTGACAGGAGAGGCCAGTCCATGTACATGCTCTAATATGCATACCTGTCATCTCAGAGAGAGGTCTGAGAGGAAATGGCAGTCCGTCTCCACTCACTACTACTCACACTTGTCATCTCACAGAGAGGTCTGAGAGGAAAAGGCAGTCCATCTCCACTCACTACTACGCACACCCGCCATCTTAGAGAGATGTCTCAGCAGAGAGGTCAGTATCTGTTCCCACATCCTACTACACACATCAGTCATGTGAGACAGAGGTCTTAGTGGCGAAGTAAGTGTCTCAACACACCCAGATGAAGACATCTTTCTTCTCAAAGGGAAACAGAATAGGAGAGCAAGCTAAATATGTCTACTTTCACCCGAGTCCAATGGTAAAATAAAGCGAAAAGGATGGAATATTCTTCTTCAAAATAAAGACATCCATATGAACCAATCAAAATCCTTCCATAGTGTGCTTCTTCTCTCGGACCTCTCACCGTAAAACCGTAAAAAAATACTTCCTTTCTATCTTCAATAGAACAGTACAAAATTCATTTTTTACCTTAAACAACATGTCTAATGGTCTATTTTGTTCAAAATTACAGTAAAACACTGCAATTAACTCAATCTTAAATGTCTGATCTTGCAAGTGGTTCTCGAGAGGGGGACAGGAAGTACAGCTCCACCATAGTCCATGTAGGGGATTGCACATCTGGCTCCGATGATCGTCACGGAGAGCCATCACTTAAAAAAATATATATATATCTAGATTAGCATTAAATAGTACCTGAAAACATTATAAAGAACCATATACAATAGAATTTAGAGATTTACGATCTCACAAGAGTCCTTTGAGTGCCCTGCGATCCTCTTGCGAGAGTAATGACACCTCAATAAAGCATTGCTGCTGACATGTCATGATATCAGAGTTCAAATAACTGAGCAAATAAACAATTTCTATTGAAATATGTATCTGTTTAATTCTCACACATATTTTACAAAGATTTTTCAAAGTGTGAACCATATCCTTTTTTTGTTATAAATAAAAAAAAATTATTTTACTAAAATAATGTCTACACACAACATATCTTATACAGTCATTCTATCATACATACACTCACCAAAATAATGGCTTTAATTTAAAAGAAACTCTAGAAATTCACTGCAAAAACAAAGGTTAAAGTAATGTTTTGGTTATATGTAACAAAAATATGTATTTTCATTTTTAAAAACCCTTAAACATTCACTGAAAAACCAAAGGTTAATGTAACATAGTTGGGTGAATTTCTCAGTGACACCATTAACGTTTTGAATGAAAAAAAATTACAAAATCAGCAGTTATAGTTAGCAGCACTAACTGTAACTTGCCCCCCGCCATTCTCTGCTTATGACCTCACATACATCACTGATGACATGTCCTATGACATAATTTATGACATCACTGATAACATCTCAAATGTATACATATTCATATATTTTAATCATATGTATCTTAATGGATTTTTTTCTTTGGTTATGTCCTGTATTATGTGTTTATATAACATATGAGTTATATGATATTATATTTTAATAACTAATATAATTTTGTATATTTTTTGTAGATTTGATTTTTTTTTTTGCACAGTCAGTTATTGTTTTGCCTGCAGGACTTTTTTCTGCTATATGAGCATTGCCATGCAACTGCCCTTGGATTTTGATGGTAATCCCTGTTTATTAACATTGGTAAAAAGGGGTTTGCATCTCAAAATTATACCTCCATGGGGCAAGCATAATGTTGGAGAAAAGTTTTCCTTTCTCTAAACCTTCTAACTTTTCATGTGTGCTGCACTGTAAAGAACACAAATAAAGTAGAAGTTTTAACCTTTGTCAAAGCATAGTTATTTATACTGGAGTGCAATCTATGCTTGCCATCACACGCATACCCATGCATTAAGGTGAAAGGGTGTGTGCGTTGGTGCAAGGCAACCTAAAGGGCACCAGCAATAGAAGTCAGAACAACAGAGCCATATCTTACTTCTTATGGTACTGTCTTGTTCTCTTCCTTTCACACAGTTCATTGCATCAGCTTTCTTTCCTGCTGTGCATGAAAGCTTGGTAAACCTTCCCCGTCATTTCTCCAGACCAAGCACTCTTTACATATAATGCATACCAGAATGGATGACATGTGACTACACACCTTGTAGTATTGTGGTATATTTGTTACATTTCCTATACATTGATTTACTATCTTGTATGATTCATTGTCTCTAAATAATATGTGTGTGATGTAAAGCACCCTGACACCCTATGTTGGGATAAGTAGCACTATAAAAGAAGTTAAATAAATGTGGAAGATGGACTAAGGGGAGATGAGGGGCACCAATGGAAGGTGTAAGTGAGGCAATCCATGGTGAAAAGGGTCATTTGAAAATGAACCAATTTAAAAACAATATTTTATAATGTGCTTGCCACAAGCCAACATCCCACTTTAGTCTTAACTGGGCCCTTGCAATATTCGAACTAAAAACCTGAGATCCCTGACCACACCAAATAGCATGGCCTCACTCTTGATAAAATTCTAGAATCAATCATAAACCACAGTCAAAAGAATCCAAATACAACTGAGAAAACAACAAGGTATCACAAAATTCATCATGAGTAAAGAAGGCAAGGCAGTAGAGCAGTCCTTTGCTCCACTGAAGTGTGGCACTGGCAATTCACCTCAGCAGTCGTTTGAAAAGGCACTTTGGCCCAATCAAGGTTGGTATGTTTTGCTTCTTGGAATAGACACTTTGTATAACTCTGTGCTATTGTTGTTTCAGTGGCTGCTCATTGTAGCCATATCAGTTTTCAAGCCACCTATATAATACAGATAATCCAACAAGATGTACTCATTACTAGCTATAAAACCTCAGAATTAACAGGATGACAATGCTCTTTATGGAGTGCTGGGTCTCCTTTACTGGAACCTCTCTTCCATTTAGGATACACATTGGTGCAGTTTAATGGAAAAGTAGATAAACACAGAACAGAAAACAAAGTTTGCAGGAAGGAGCTGAGTTGTATGAACGTTTTTTTAAAACAAATTGTGAAGATTCAGGAAATGGCGCCAAAGTAACTGATGTTAACACATATCACAATTTTTACGTTTTGCAATAAATATAGCAGGACAAATGTGTCAATAGTTTTTGATTTCAAAATACCCGTATTTTCCAGTACATGAGCATTTTGGAGCATTCGGCTCCAACATCTACAAGTTATTCCCCCAAAACTCCTAATTGGGTGGTATTTATAGCACCCGTTCTGTTCCAATGCAACTAAATCAGATTTTGTCAGGTGTGCTAAATATCACACCAACTGGGCCAGGAATTGGACCAGCCAGAAAAATAATTTAACAACTATTTTTATTAGTTATTAAAAATCTATTTCAAATTTGTGAAGTCAGATTTCTAATACATATTGAGGATAATAGCTCTCCAGCTTCTCCAACCTGTACTTGGTCTGAGAGATGTGAAAGTGGTGTGAAATGCCTTCCAGGGGAACACAATTGGCTGACCTGAATTCCCAGAGATGCCTCCTCTGAGTTCAAGGGACTATTCAGGGTTAGGACTGTGAGCATCACTACAGTGCCACATTCTGCTTGTAATAACAAGTTGGTGCACTTGAAAGGGAGAGAAGTGGATGCCCGGATGATTCCTCTGTAAACCCTGTCTGCTTGCTGAATGACCTTGCTTTTGTCCTACCAGACATTTATCTTCAAGTTTGTTGTGAGTACAGTGCCAGCTTCAAACCGGATATTAGTGTTAAATGTGGGAGTACACTGATTATTACCTCAGTGGACTCCCCTACATACCCACAACCCTTAGAGCCCAAGTTTAGTTTTGCCATTTTGAAAATGCCCTGTAACATGGTATTTGTGCTTGTTTGCAATAAGGCAAACAAGAACTACTAAAAAGTGAATATGATTGCCCCAGGTAACCTATACCCCATTGGTTATGGAGGTCATAGGTGCCATTCCAACCATTAGCTAATGCCAGGCAAAAATGTGGAACCCCAAGGCACCCCATCAGAACATTGATGGACTTGCAAAAGGATACCAGGTGGAATGACCCTGCTGCACTTGCCATCTGGGGCCTGTGAGAAGGACCTCAGGAGGTTGGATCCCCTCCCACTTGAAATCCAAGGACAGAAAGATCACCAACAATCATAACGCTGATCTTCAGAGTTTCTCCAGAAACATAAGAAAGCAGGCAAGGGCATTCCTGTGAAGAATCCCAGCTGACCAGTGTATCTGACCCACGCTCCACTGCAGTCAGCCTAAAATTGCACCTATGTCCCAGTCTACTGCGACCATTGATCACAATTGCCACTTTGCACTTCATGGCGCTATTTTTACTTAAATCTTTATAAATTCATATCTCCGGTTCTGCTTCTTTTTTTTTTTTTGTCATTTTGGTGTCATTTTGTTTATTAAATCTGACTCTATTTTTATGAATTGGAGTGGAATGAGTATTGTTTTGAGTAATGTTGTGTGTTTGTGACTTTTTTACTTTTTTAGATACTTCTAAATATTTTACACATTTTCTCTAAGTTAAGCCTGTCTACTAGTACCATGGCAACCAGGGGTTGAGATCTGGTTTAAATTACAATGGACCTAATAAGATAGTTATTTCATTACTAGTGGTGAACACCAATCCACCCCTACTAACAAATCACTTTCTCACACTTTTTAACCCTAAAGATCATTTAAACTGGCTGGGGCAAGAAGGGTACATGCTGTGCGTAGCTTGAGATAGGCGAGTTAGAATTACCTGTAGGATATTGAGTGCATGATGTCAATGAAGCACCCTTTAAGTTTGTTACAAAAAGACAATTTTAAAGATTGCTCCATAACCTAAATACAAACATAATATATGTTTGTGTTAACAGTATAAGTCCCCGGTAAGTCCCTGTTCATGGGGGCCTCAAGGCAGACAGAGCCTACTGGATCCCAACTGTGGTCGCTAAGGTAATATTGCCACTATCCTGGGCTCATACTACTCTGGCTTTGCACACTGGGCCAAGTACACCCTTTCCACACTTGACTCTGAGGTAAGCAATGGCGAGCAATTCAAGGAATCTCAGAGAGATAGTCTGGAGTGTTAGACCTGACAGCCGTAGGGTGGTCTTCCCCCAAACATTTTGCCTTTGCCCTCCACTTTTTTCTGCAATTCGCTTTTGCTTGCCTTATAACTCTGTGTACCTTACCACTGCTAAGCAGTGCTAAAGTGCTTGTGCTCACTCCATAAAACCTGCTAAAATTGGCTTACACCTGATTGGTATATTTAATTTACCTATAAGTTCCTAGTAAAGAGGTATACCATTTACCCAGGGTCTGTAAATTAAATGCTACTTGTAGGACCCAGTGGTGCCTTTAAAGTGGGGGAGACTTCAAAGAAGGGCATTGAAGTGCACAGAGGTCCTCCTTTCCTGCCCTGGCCCCAGACTCACTACAGGCATGCAGTCGTTTATGTGGGGACAGGACACATCCTATTCAGGGGTAAGTGTGAGGCTGTGCCCATCTCCTCCTCTCACCCTCCCAGGAAGACTCATCAAGTCACACCTAAGTTCCCCTTGTGTGTGACTGTCTAGTGGGAATGCACAAAGTCCAGCTGCCACCCACCCCAGATGTGTATTAAAAACAGGTTGAAGGCACACAGGGCTAAGAGCAAAAAAATGGCATCTTTCTAAAGGCGCCATTTTTAAAAGTGTAATGAAAAATTCGAATTTACCAGTAAAGAGGATTTATCATTACCATTCCAGAGGTATTAAACATTACAGGTCTACTCTCACTCAATCAGGGATTGCAGCTTATTAAGTGTAATAAGGAGTTCTCAATGTTAACCTATGGTAGGGATAGGCCTTATAATACTGCAAATCGAATGTTGGAGTTTTCACTACCAGGACATGTAAAACTTAAAAGTACATGTCCTACCTTTAAAGTATCTATGGCCCTGCCCTATGAGCTACCTAGGGCCTACTTTACGGGTGACTTATATGTAATAAAGCTGGAGTTTCAGGCTAGATAAGGAGTTTTAAATGTCAAGCTGACATTCCACTGTAAACTGCACGCACAGGCTCTGCAGTGGCAGGCCTGTGACATATTTAAAGGGCTACTTGATTGGGTGGCACAATCAGTGCTGCAGGCCCACTATTAGCATTTAATTTGCAGGCACTGGGCTCATGTAGTGCACATTACTAGGCACTTATAAGTAAATTAAATATGCCAATTGTAAATAAGCCAATGCTACCTTGTTTAAGCAGAGAGCACATGCACTTTAGCACTGTTTAGTAGTGGTAAAGCGCCCAGAGTCCTAAAGTCAACAAAAACAAACTCAGCAAAAAGGGGAGGACAAAGACAAAACGTTTGAGGGTAACCCTGCAGAAAGGAACATTTCAAACAAGCTCACAGGGCAGGGTGCATTGCAATTAAAAGGTTGGACATGTACTTTTACATTTTACATGTCCTGGTAGTACAAAACTCCTAAATTCGTATTTCACTATTTAATGTGAGGCCTACTTCTCCCATAGGATAACATTAAGTTGCCATATTGCATTTTTTATTTTTTTATTTTATTTTTTCATTTTGGTTAGCCATAAGTATGATACATTACACCAAAGAAAAGCACAAAGACAGAATGCCATTAACCAAATTCAGAAACACATGAGAGCACAAAGGGTAAAGTTTGCGTTGTACAAACATAAATAAATAAATATGAAAATAACTTTAAACAACAAGACTAATTGCAATAACTAACACAAAAAATCATATACACTACTGGTTCTAATCCCACTGAAGGCTGGACCACACCCGTTTGAATTTTAACCATGAACGTGGGCCTCTGGCTTTGGCTAATGCAAATTCCATTTCGTAAATTTCTCTGAGTAGGATCCAAAATTCATTAATACTAGGACTTACTTTTTGAATCCATACTCGAGCAATACACAAAGGGGCACATGCAATTATAATTCAAACAAATGATCCCATAAAACCACCCCGATCTAGTATTGCCCCCAATACTATTTCCTTCTCTCCAATCAAGTTATTATGGCCGACCATAGTTGAAAGAGCACATGTTACATCAGACCAAAATGTACTCAGCCTTGGACATGTAACAAACATATGTCGTAAATCTGCAGCATACTCTTGACATTTTGGGCAGTATAATTTTACTGATGGTTGGGTCGGAGCCCATTTAGAGATGAGCTCTGGAGTATAGTACAGCATAAACATGACCCTATACTGCTGAAGTTTCAAATTGACTGATGTTACCGCTGAGTCTATAGTTTCCAAGGATTCCTGTACTTCCTCTTTTGTTATAACAATTTCAAAAATCCGGCTTAGCAGCTATCTCTATACCGTCATCGCTAGCAGTAGCTAAAAGTTTCTGATATACTTTGCCGATAGACCCTCTGCCTGATATCTGAAAAAGTACAGATAATGCCTCGGATGAACCAGGCATCTCTAATAAACCCAGACCGCGAATAAAGTAGTCCCTAACCTGCAAATACTTAAAAAATGTATTCTGTGACAACCCAAACTCTTCTTTCAGAGCAGCAAACGATCGAAACCCTTGTCCATCATACAGCTGGCCAAGCTGTGCTATTCCCTTACTTTGCCACCCTCTCCCAACATGATCATGAAATATATCGGGTAGTATAGGGTTGCCCCACAGCTTCGTATATGCATGCAGCTCTGGCAGTGAATATGCCTTTCGAATCTCATGCCATATCCTGGTAATATCTCTGACTACCTTGAATCGGACCCTCTTGTAGTAGTTGGGGTCGGCAGTTTTATATAACAAAAATCCAATTGGTATGAGAGCCAAACAGTGCCAGTATCGGGCCCCATAAGCAAACTTTGAATACAATCAGCAAATGCGGCCCAGAAATATAATTTAAAGTCTGGGAGCTTAAAGCCGCCTTGTTTATATGACAACTTAATATACCGAAGGGCTCTCCTTGCACGCCGATAACCCCAAATAAAGCTACCTATGGCACCATCTAAACGCTTAAAAAACACCAATGGCACCCTTAACGGAATTGTACGATATAAGTATCAAAACTTTGGAAGGATATTAATTTTTACAATATTGCACCTCCCAAATATACTAAGGGGAAGCCGGTGCCAACTACGCATTTTTGCCACCACCTTTTTAGCAATGGCTCATAATTTAGTGTGATCACCTCATCTACTTGGCTACTAATTCAGACTTCAAGATAGCTGTGTGTTCACAAGTATTTCTGCAAGAGCCAGCCGGCCTCAAGATTATAAAGGATGGCCGATCACACTTTTTCTTTAATGAGAATGACGCTCAACAAGCCTTATCAAAGTGGCAATCCACTGCCAAGAAAGGACCTAATGCCTAAAGGCAGCATTTTTCTTTTCCTGGGTTATTAGAAAGGAATAATTTGTGATTGCCTTCGATATATGTTTAAAACACTTTTACTGTCTTTTGTTCGGTTTAGTTGTTATTGTACACACATTTGGGGAGGCGCGTGCGGGGTAAGGTGGTGGCTCGGGGGTCGTGGGGGGTGTGGTGGGAGCGTCCTCTTTATGCTGTCATCTTGGGACAGCAAAGAAGGGGGCGATTCCTTTTCGTAGGCACTGGGGGGTGGGTAGTTTGGGTGGGGGAGGGATTGAGAATGGTAGCTAGCTGGTATTGGTTGAACTGTTTGAGCGGCAGCAAGGGAGGGGGGTCAGGAAGGGAGGGGTTTAAATAGCCATAGCTTAGTTAAAGTATCACTAGTAGAGCACAAGGGAAAGGGACACGTAATGAGGGGGGAGATGATCGGATTGGTTTTACAAGTATTATTAAATGCCGAACTTTAAGTACATGTGTTGGAATGTATCTGGGCTCAATCAGGCTGGAAAGCGCCGGCTAGTAATGGAGGAACTTCGTGTATATAAACCTCATATATTAGGGCTCTCCGAAACGCACGTAGCTTTTAAGGATAGAGCACAGTTGAAACAGCTCGGATATGACATACTTGTCAGTACCTCACAATCAATTTCTATCCGAGGGGTGGCTATTCTGAAGTCTAAGAACTGTCGGGCCACTGTGCTTCGCACACTGGCCGACTCTAAAGGGAGGTGGGCAATTGTTCAATGATTGATTTTTGGGCGTAAGGTTACGATATGTATGGTATATGGCCCTAACACTGATTGCCCTGATGTTTTTTTATATTTATGTTCTGAATTAATGGAGTGGGCAGGCGAGCTGATTGTCATGGGAGACTTTAATTGTATTTTAGACAGGAAAATAGACACTACTAATATTTCAGCTCGTGTCAGGATAGGTAGGACTAGGGCAGCTATCTTAGAACTTCTTCCTATACATCAACTGGAGGATGCCTGGAGGAGATTATATCCCGTTGTTCCAGGATATACATTTTTTTCATCTCCGCATAAGACGTATTCTAGAATTGACATGATTTTTATTAATAACACTATGTTGGAAAACGCACGTATAGAGGTATGTCCCAAAATTACGTCAGACCATAACCCAGTGATGTTAACAGTACAGTTTCAGCCGGGGGACAAAGATGTAGCGAGGGAATTTTCTTTTCCTAGACACCTCCTTAGTAATCCAGAGAATGTGAAATTTATGCGAGAAATATTGGGGAACTATATGGAGAACAATTGGGGCACGGCGTCCATTGCAGTTGTTTGGGATTGTATGAAGGCCTTTGCAAGAGGGGCGACACTGCAATATATTATAAAACAGAATCGACAGGGTGTACGACTGATGGAGCAGGAACATAAGCTCTACTCAGATTAGGAGCAACAACATGCTAGAGCCATTGTCACAAAGGACCCCGGCGAACGGCAGATTTATTTGCAGGTTGTCGAAGTAAGAGCCAAGCTTAAGAGAAGGTTAAGGGATAAAGTAGCTAATAACTACCACAAGTATAAATCCAAACAATATGAATATGGGGAAAGGGTTGGCCGCTTGTTGGCCAATCAGATCGCTGATTCAAGGGCTAGATCTTACATCAAATTAATAAAAGGGGCTGATGGTCTAGCCTATACTAGATCTGTAGATATAGTAGACCAATTTAGGCTATTCTATGCTGACTTGTACGGCAGCTCAACATCTTTTAGTCAACAGACTGCTCTGGAGTATATTCAGGAGAGCGCAATGCCCGTTTGAACTCACTACTCTCCGAGCCTCTGCAAAAAGATGTTGATATTGGGGAGGTGGAGGAAGCAATTAGTGCTCTCCCTGCTGGGAAGGCTGTTGGCGAAGATACAATTCTGTTGGAATTCTACAGGATTTTTAAAGATGTGCTAGTACCGGTTTTCCTTGCATTATGTAATGAAATCATGCAGGGGGAGGATGTTCCCTCCTCCTGGAATATTACCAACATTATAGTTTTTCCGAAAAAGGGGAAATCGGTAGAGGAGATGAGTTCATATCGGCCTATATCGCTGATAAATGCCGACGCCAAAATCTTTTCAAAGGTTCTCGCCTCTCGCTTGGCTCCAGTTATTCATTATTTAGTTTCTGAACAACAGCATGGCTTCGTCCTTGGCAGAGATACGGCGGCTCATATAAATACAGCTATTGCTGCATTCGATGCCTCCAGTCAATTAAATCAGCATATTGGGATGTTAATGCTGGACGCAGAGAAGGCCTTTGACTGAGTGGCCTGGGGATCTTTATGGTCAACGATGATATCACTAGGTTTCGGTCGGAGGTTCGTCTCGGCGGTTCAGAAACTTTATGGCAATCCGATTGCTGCGTTAAGCTTAATGGACTCTCCTCATCTTATTTTGCAGTTCAAAGGGGTACGCGGCAGGGATGTCCGCTATCCTCGTTACTGTTCACCTTTTATAATGAACCTTTTATCAAGCATTTGTTGCATAATGTTAGGATTCCTCCAGTATTTCTTAATGGTCTAGAATTAAAATTAACTGCGTATGCAGACGATATTGCTGTCTTCTCTACTAGACCTGAAGACGCTATAGTCGAAATTACACAAGAGGCCCAGCGTTTTGGGTCTTTTTCCGGTTACAAATTAAATTTGAAGAAGACACAGACAATTTTAAATTACCAACTTGAAATGGCCCCAGTAGCATTGGGGATTACCAGAACGGCCTTATTGCATTTTAAAAGTGCTAACGTTTGATTGGGAACAGGTCAATATTTCTTGTTTGGTGTCAGGGAAATAGTAATTAATTGTAATTAAAAATCATCTTTAAGGGCAAAGTTGGATTTTAAGTTACAATTTTTAAAATGCCCCCTTTTTGGCATTTTCCTGCCCTAACCGTTTGGTGGCTGCAGCCTGTTCCTAGGTTGCATAATTGGTTGTAGTTGGCAGCTAGACTATGTTTATTCCTCCAGGACAGCCACACAATAGAGGGATTTTGTGTACCAAAATAAAGTTTGGATACCAGATTCCCTTGCAGTTGAGTCACTCAGGGGAGAGGTACACATTCTTTACCATTTAGGGGGAAATTCTTGTCCCAATATCTCTTCTCAGCTGGGTAACATGTTGCTGCACCTAAAATAGGATTGTTTGATGTACTCCATGCTTCTATCTACATTTTGTATATTGTACCTGATGTTCCCTTAATACATGTGCTGCAACTATTGAGTGCAGTAAGGCCCAAATGCATTGAACTGGTGTTCTGAAAAGGTGGTTCTTCCAGTAAAGTATATTATTTCCACCTGCAGTCTGACTAATGTAGTGGTGTTCTCCAAGATCACTTACTTCTGCCTGCTTCTGCAGCTACTGGTTGTCAGGCTGTACTTTTCTGTTCACTTTTCCTGCAACCTTTTATTCGCTGAGTGACAAAAATAATGCTGTGTACACCCAATAGGAGCTTTCTGAGATTCTGAGTCTAAATGAGGCAGGGCAGGAATGCTTGGTGATCAATATTATAGTCAGGCAAAAATCTGCAAATGATTACTTCAGCTCCTTGACACACTGCGCCAGGAACCATGAGACCTCTTCAAAGTTTCACCCTGTTGTACATGGCCCTTCTTAGGTATTTCCCTAAAACGTTTTGCTTTTCTCCTCCTGGTTTTTGCTGATTCTCTTTCCGTGGCATTAGGACTCTGTGCACTTTCCCACTGTAATGCAATGTAAAAGCGCACATGCCCTTTCTACCCATGCTAGGAAGTGATGCTTACTTGATTGGTTTAGGTGTTGTACCTGTGAGTGCCCTGTAAAACGGTACACAACTTACCCATAGTAGGTACTTAACTGGCTAATGGTGGGACACAACACTGATTGTGCCACCCACCAGAATAGCCTTTCACACATGTATCAAGCCTGCTATTGCAGCCCTGTGGGTGCACAGTGGCACCTATGCTCAGGTTGGTATTTCTAACTCATTAGCCAACCCTGAGAGGGCCATCAACTACCATTAGAGCACTAAAGCTCTGAAAGGTGGAGCAAGTGGTAGGTGAAAAGCAGGGTAGGTGCACATGGGTGTTCCCTGCCCAGGTAGTGAAGAACCCCCATGTGGGTTTTCCCTACAGTTTGGCTCTTCCCATGGGACAACACAGGGGTGTTTCTGATTCTCTTTTGGTGGTCTTAGGGCTCTGGGCACTTTCCCACTGTAAATGCAGTGTGAAAGTGCCTGTGCCCTTTCTACACATGTTAGGAAGCGGTGCTTATCTGATGTCTTTAAACATGCCTCCAGCCTGCGATTGCAAGCCTGTTGGTGTGCATTTGCACCTATGAGGTTTTTGAACATGTGTCAAGCCTGCCATTGCAGGCCTGTGTGTGTAAAATTGTACTTCTTCTCAGGTTGGCCTTTCTAAAGCACTGGCCAATCCTGAGGGGACCTTTCACTACCACTAGGGCACCCCTAGGGTAAGTCTTAAGGGATGAAGCAAGTGGTAGGTGAAAGGCAGGGCAGGTACACATGTGTGTTCCCTGCCCAGGTAGTGAAGAATATCCATATGTGGTTTCACTATCTATGAGGTTTGCTCTTCCCATAGGTTAAAATGGGGGAATGGTTGAAATTACTTGAAGCTGAAGTTGCGGCTTACAATGGAGAAACCTCATAATGTTTCCTATCATTGGAGTCACAATGACAAACCCTCTCCTGTGGTAAAGAGAGATTTGTCATTAATAGCTTAGAAATGGCACTTCTAGAAAGTGGACATTTCTCTGCTCTAAAACTCCTTGTGTGCCTATTAGTTTGATTCCAGTCCACTCTGGTGGCTGGGGGAGTACATTTGTGCATTCCCCAGAAACAGCTATAAACATTGGGCATGCAACTGGCATGACAGACCTCTGCCATTTGAGGGCCTGGCTGGATAGATTGGAGGAAGAGATTTTGACGCTTGGCCTCTGGGATGCCAGATCATGGCCCCACTAAAGATTAAGATCTGCATACCACTGCCCCACGGCAGACAGGACTGAAATTTAGGGGAGACATCTGTGGTTCAAAGGGAGACCCTTTGACCCACCCCCAACTTCAAAGGCATACTACAGTATAACTACTGGTGCCATACTTCAGCAGGGTAGAGATACACTTGAGGGGTTGTGGGACCGGAGATCTTAGAACTGCGTGGTGCACACTGCCAGAGGAATCTGTTGTGCACAAAGAGGATTACTGCCATTGGAAGGGACCATGCACCCTTCCTGAATAGTGGCTGGCCTGGGCTGACTACCTTCTGCTGAAGTGTGCTCTCCAAGGGCTTGCTGGATTGCTCCCAGTTATCTTGTGGAGTTCTCAGGGGCATCAAAGACCTCCTGCGAAGGACCCACACCATCAACTTGTGACACCTGGGGAGCAGTGCCCTCTTAAGGGCCTACATCATCTGCTGGATCCCAAGTGGTAGGGAGGCGTGAGCGTGGAACTTAGCATTGTGCCTGGAGACCGGATTGCCTTGTGCAGAACCCCAAAAGTACTGCCTGCATCTAAGGAGTGGGGCCCCTGCATTGTGGGGCCTCAACGTGCATAAGCGTCTTGTTGGTGGTGAGAGAATTAATCAGTTGCCAGACCCCATGTGGCCCGCTTTGTTGATCGTGCTGCATCTGTCTCGTGCGACACGCCAACTGCATGCTCATAGCATGCCGTGTCTGATTCACAGGTTGCCATCCTCGTAGGTGAGGGCGTATCCATTGTAGTGCCTCATTCTACCTCGTGCAGCACTGCTGAACTTGTGCTTGTGTGTGTGAATGGAATTGTCTGGTGCGACCAGTATCAACGCACACCAGACGTTGTGTCTCATTTCCAGGGAGGTATGGAATTTGCAACTCTTTGCTGTGTGTGACCAGATTGTCTGGTGCGTCCTGTATCAATGTGAACCATATGTTGTGCCTCATTTCCAGGGATAGGATCTTTCCCACATGTGCATATTACTGATGCCATTTTAACAGGGTTGGGCATATAACTGCTAATGATATTTCTGAATGTTATTTATGCCCAGAAGTACATGATGTTCATATTGTTTTAGTCAATATGTGTGTTGAATGAATACTTTATTTACACACACCACGTATGAAGTCTCTTTTGTGATGCTCAGTGTATTTATTGTGTGAGAGTGCTGTGCCAAGGATTTGCACATTGCCTCTGTGATAAGCCTGACTGCTCAGTCCTAAACTACCTAAGGGTAAGCCCATGTTATACAGTGAATGTAATTACCCACCCCTAAGGAGAGTGGTAGGTTCTTCCTGGCTAGGGTCTCGCCTCAGCCAACCAGAATGTGCCAGTTCCAACACACACCAACCATATGAGTTACTGTCTTATCCTAATGATGCAGTACCAACACTTCCCACATCATCCATTGTATCTGCATTCCTCTAAACATAGAAAGAATATCAAACTGCTTTCCAAATCATTATATTAACAATGTCCATGTATTTTCTGTGTGGCATATGATCTCTGTCACAGAGTTAACATCTTTTAGGTGCATCTAAAAAAAAAACCTGGAGCAAGGACTTTTAGCCTAACTAACAAAAATTATATTTTGCTCTTTGCTCTCTCCCTTTCCTCTAGTAATGTGCCAATTTAAGACTAAAGCAGAAATGTGTAGACTTCTTGTGACCATTTGTTTTAACAAAGCTGCTTGAACAATCCTTAATATAGCCCAAGACATGCCTAAAAAGATATCATTAAAATAAAGTAGGAGATTCAAGTCAATATCTGACTTATCACACATGCACAGGCTATGCCCTGTGGCCACCAAACTTGTATTTTAATTGCAAGCACAATGCACCACAGCTCCCAGTAGATCCATAATTTGTAATTAAGCCGGACATGTTTTAATGCAAGCTGCTTCATCAGGAGCTGAGATAATTTTCAAATCTAGTTGAATGCAATTTCTCTAACTATTTTCCTTACATAACATTTCTCCTTTAATGCTTAAAACTATGCCCTAAATGATTGCATGAAGTCTAGTTGTTGTTGTTCTGTAAGTTTATTGCACAAGGTCTGTTGGTGTGGTGGACCACTGCGTCTGCTCCAGTTGCGTCTCTGTGTCTTCCTGGTTACAAATTCAGGGGCTTATTTACAAGCCCCTTGTGCCACGGGTGCGTCACTTTTTGTGACGCACCGGCGGCGCATTTTACTGCCCCATATTTACAAGGACAGGAAAAGCCACCCTCCGTGACTTTGTCTATCCTTGTAAATATGGCCCCTTTACAGCAGCACTTTGCGCAAAAGGGGTGTTCCATGGGTGTTGCTGTGGGTGTTCCCACGCAACAACCATGGAACCTGACGCATTTCCAGATTTACGAGAAATGGTAAACCTGAAAATGTGTTTGAATGCTACGCCTCCCCAGGGGAGGCAAAGAGAGGTTCAACGAGGAGAAATGTATTCATTTCTCCTCATTTTTTCCCTCTTTCTATGCGTGCTGCATTCTGCAGCACACATAGAATGAGGAAATCACCTCTGGTGATTGTTTATGTACAGGAAGGTGTCCCTTCCTGCAGATAAACAATCATTAAAAAAATGGCGTTTTGCAAGTTCTACGTGTGCTTATGCAGCACACATAGAAGTTGAAAAACGCCATTTCAGATTGTTTATGATAAACAATAATCCCCATTACGCAGGCATCCTTGCATCATGCTGCAAGGGTGCCTGTGTCAGCGCATGGCAGCCCATTGTGCGCCAGCGCAGGGGAGAGCACAGGAATGCAAAATATTATTGTAAATATGTCCCATCCCTGTGCTTTGAAAGTGCTGCAGCGTGAATGATGTAAATGAGGCCCTCAGATCTTAGCAGGTGCACTTAACTTTTCAGCTGTTCATCCTTGATGAAAGGAGTACGTTTGAAACGTGAAACAATAAATATATGTTATCTGTAAATAGTTCCAATGCACCTCCATGGAGTTAACATTGCGCATACAAACAAATATCTTATGCATAATTATTTTTCCATTTTCATTTCCTTATAATTAAGTTTGCGGAGGCAACACATACATTTAATTTCTTTAAACCTATGTAGTTACTTCTCAAGGTATGCCTCCTACTTTTAAAAGTCTCACACTAAGGAGTGTCTCGCAGCACTATGAGAAAGCCTCGCTGATGCAGGCGCTTTGTTTTGAATGCTACCAACGATTCCTCTTGGCCATATTTTGTTGAGAAGCTGGGTATTTTGCCACCTCTATGAAACCTGTTCAGCCACTGCCGGCCCCCGGGGGAAGTGAGGGTCGCGGACCAGCCTTCCCCCGGGGCACTTCGTGCAAGGCCGGAAGGACAGGGTGAGGAGGGGGTTTGGAGGAGTAGGGGAAGGGGCGGGAGTTAGGGTTGGGTATAAAGGTGTCAGAAAGGAGGGAGTCAGCCTCTTCCCGACACCTGGCATCACCGGGAGGGATGAGTAATTTTGTAGTGGGGAGTTAACATTTCCTGGTTTGGGGCCTAGTAGTGCTCCCCGGGGGAATTAGTTAGGGCTATTATCCGTTCCCCTGTCCTTGCAGCAGATTAGGTGGCCTATCCGGGGATCCGATTTCCCGGTGATGGCGTCGCCTGATAATGAGGCGATTAGGGCCGTGTTGCTCGTCCTGGGCCAGGCAGGCTGTGCAGACCTGTTGCAGGCTGGGGTCCTCGAACAGGCGTGGGTCGGCATGGTCTGCCCCATGTGGTCCGCATCGAGCGGAGTAGCTGCAGCGGTGGCGGCCTGTATGCCGGAGCTGCCACACGCTGCGAAGGCGCATGGAGCCAGAGGGCGGAGCCAGAAAAATTACGCCAGTGTCAAGCGCGGAGGCAGGAGGAAGAGCCTGCCCACGCGGCTCCCTGACGAGCAGGAGAATGTAATGGTGAGCGGTGGGCAGGGCTGCCCAATTATGAGCCGGTGCCGCGGAACACAGGCGCTGGCATGGCCGCAAGTGCCCCTGGGAGCGATGTAGAGCAGGCATCAGGCAGCGTGGGCCCTTTGATAAAAAAGTCCAGGTGGGCTGGGTCCCAAAGCATGTCAACCACAACAAAGCCCACAGTACGGGGGGTGCATTAGCAGAGGACCACAGCAAAAGTGCCGGGGGAGGGGGGATTTCCCCACCTTCCTTGCCCAGATGGGAGTGCATGGATTTTGAGGCGTGCATCAAAGAGCAGCGCCACATAATTCAGGAGACTGAGGAGCGGTGGGCGAATATGTATGAGGCCAGGGAGCGGGCGGTGGCAGCAGCTTCAGGGTGACTCTGGGGAGGTGGTGCCTGAGACTAGTGGGGGGGCCACAGCGGGTTCGTGGGTCTGGGTAACTGATAGTCAGGCCCCAGGGAAAGGGAGAGGGACAGCCAGGTTGGAGCAGCCTGGTGGGGGGAATCAAGATTGGCAGGCGAGGCCGGTAGGAAGGGTGGGATGCCAGTGGGGCACACAATGGCCCCGGGACGCTGGTCAGAAGCAGCAGGGGGGTCAGCGGCAGACTACCCGCCGGCGAGGGATCTCGCAGCGATTGCGGCAGCGAAGGATTGAACTGGAAAGAGTGGCATGATTGCGAAAGGACAAAAGAGGGGTGTATGATGATGTGTAGGGGGCAGGGGAGAGTGAGGCAGAGATAGTGCTGGATTATGGGGCTGAGAGTGATGAGACTTATGAATGGGAAGAGGGGGAAGTGCATGATGGTGAAGATGTGGATGCGGGAGGCCCTGGGGTAGCAATGAAGGCAACCAGGAAGAGTGCTGCCACAGACAAGTCAAAGCCCATGGGGCAGAAAAAGAACAGCAGCCGGGGCAAGGACATGGGGGTCCAAAGCGGACTCTCAGGTAATGGGGATTGGTGGACAGCATGGAAAGGTGGGGAGAAGGGTACAAAAGGGAAACCCTGCCGGTCGGTGGGTGTGGGTGATGGGACAGTGAGGGATCTGGCGATGAAAACAGGTGCAGCTGCGGCGCCTGCGTAGGACAAGGGGACAAATGTTGCCAAATGTTTGGTAGGCGCGAGTATCCAGACGGCCAAGGTGAAAGGGAATGAGGGAAAGGATGATAAAACGGATGATAAACACCACAAAAAATTGCCATACATGGGGCTGGCGATGCCATTGGGGTAGCATCTATCTGAGAAAATAAAAAACAGAATATGGAAGCACGAATATGTCGACGTTTTCAAACTACTACATAGGGAGATACAGGCAAAGGAGGGTTCAAAGGAAGAGGAGTGGGAGTTGACAAAGAGGCCGAGTGTGCCCATTAACATGGAAAATTGGACATCAGCGTTTTTAATATATGCCAGCATTTATTGCGAGAAGCACTTGGAGAGGGCAATTGCCCTGCTGAAGTACATGGATATTATTCGCAAGGCACAGATGTATTTTGGGGGTTTCGCCTGGCTGAGCTATGATGAAGAATTTAGGGCAAGAGTGAGCATTAACCCAGATAAACCTTGGGGGGCGGTAGATCAGGAGCTATGGATGCAGTGGATGTCCTCTACACAATCTTCGGCATCCACACATACAGCTGGCAGCCTGCCAGTGACATACCGGTCCTTTCAGGCACGTCCCACTCATCAAGGAGTGGGATTGGTAAATTTTAGGGCAGGAGGAGCAGGTTTTACACCAAAGCAGACAGGGGCCACTACAGGGGCATGTTGGAACTTTAACAAAGGATTTTGTTCCAGGCACCCTTGTAAGTTTAAGCAAGAATGCTCCAAATGCGGAGGGAGGCATCGACACACAGTGTTTTACACTGGCCACCCAAGCAGACCGATGGAGGGCCACCAAAGGGCGGGGACAGTCTGGTCCAAAGGGCCCCTACCCCGGTTAAGATCGAGGCCATGGGCCCTTGGCTCTCGATTTATCCTGACAAGGAGGCAGCGCTGCGGATACAGTGAGGATTCATTGAGGGCTTCCGGGTAGGATACCAGGATCCTAGGGGGCGTAGATGGGTGGACAATTTGAAATCAGCTAAAGAATTGCCACAGGTGGTAGCAGCGAAATTAAAAAAGGAATTTGAAAAAGGTAGGATTGCGGGTCCATTCCTAGAGTGGCCCTTGGAACTTGATCATCTCACCTCTGGGGATGGTGCCCAAAAAAGAGCTGGGGGAGTTTAGGATGATTCACCATTTATCTTGGCCAGAAGGGGAGTCAGTCAATGACTTCATTGCAGAAGAAGATTCTAGGAGGCTGTATGCCTCAGTGGATGACGCCATCCGCCTAGTGCGAGTGTGTGGGCAGGGAGCGGAAATGGCAAAATGTGATGTTAAATCTGCCCATACACCCAGTAGATTTTCCACTACTTGGGATGCAATTTGAGGGAGCCATATATGTGGACAAAGTCCTGCCAATGGGCTGTGCAATATTTTGTACCCTTTTTTAAATGTTTAGTACATTTTTGCAGTGGGTCTTCACAAAGAGCAGCGGTCACCGGGGGGTGTCTCATTACCTGGACGACTTTGTGTTCGGAGGGTAGGGAGCCTCCGGGGAGTGTGCAACTGCATTACAGCACTTTGAGGGACTGACACAGGCTTTTGGGGTGCCTTTGGCACCGGAGAAGACGGCTGGGCCCAGCTGCAGACTGACTTTTCTGGGCATTGAACTGGACTCAGTACACTGGGTGGCGAGGCTGCCTAAAGAAAAGGTGGAGGACATACAGGCCTTTCTGCTGCGGGTGGTAGGTGAGAGGTAGATCGCGCTGAGAGAAGTGCAGAAGTTGCTGGTTTTTTTAAACTTTGCGTGCAGGGTGGTGAGAGCAGGGAGAACTTTTTGCCGGCGCCTAGGCATGGGCATGTCAGGCGCGGTACTGCCACACCACAGGGTGAGGATTTTGATGGAGATCAGGGCAGATTTGGGTGTGTGGCAGAAGTTTTTGGCTGATTTCAATGGTCTGTCGGTGTATTTTGTTGTAGAGAAAACAGTCTGGCAGGTACAACATTTTTCAGATGTGGCAGGAGCTTTAGGTTTTAGACTCTTTTGGGATGGAAGGTGGTGCGCCGAGAAATGGCTGGCACACTGGTTGAGGCAGGGACGAAGCATTGCATTCCTGGAGTTATTTCCACTGTTGGAGGCGTTAGTTGTCTGGGGGGCAGAACTGAAAAACAGTACGGTGCTTTTCCATGTGGATAACATGACAGTGGTGGAGCTGGCGAACAGGCAAAAAGCGAGGGATTTGAGGGTTCTGCGGCTGTTGCGAAGGTTCATGCTGAAGTGTTTGCGGTTTAATGTTGTGTTTCGTGCCAAGCATGTACCTGGGGCCCCCAATGACATCGCGGATGCATTGTCTAGTTCGCAGTAGCAGCGATTCCGTGGATTGGCACCCGGAGCGGAGGAATGCTAGACAGAACTGCCGGACGACATCTGGTCCTCGGGGGAGTGAGAGTTATAGGCTTGGTCGAAAGGTCCTTGGCAGAATCCACAAGACGGAGCTACAGACTGGCGTGGTTCGAATTTGGGGAGTTGATGGGTCAATCAGTAGCTGCACAGAGCATGGAGCGTAAAGATGCTGAACAGGGAGTTTTGGGTTTTGTTTTACGTTGCATTGACAAAGGTTTATCACAGACGACAATAGCGGGGAAGTTAGCTGGGATTTTCTTTTACAGCAAGTTATATTTCGGTATTGATCCTGCCACAGATGAGATTCTGAGCAGAAAGTTAAAAGGTTGGGGACGAGAACGTGGAGGGTGGGGGGTAGTTCTGAGGGAGGCTATCAAGTTTGACCTGTTGCAAGAGTTACTAGATGTTTTGCCACAGTGTTGTTTCGACCCATTTGAGGTGTCAATATTTAGACTATGTATGATCTGGATTTTTTGGGGGCTTTTCGGGTCTCAGAGTTGTTGGGGACGGCACGGCAGGTGGGGGTGTCCTATTGGGAGGTACGCCTGGACCAGGGACAACTGGGGATCTGGCTGAGTCGCTCCAAGACGGAACAGGCGGGCAGGGGATGATGGGTGTGGTTGACGGAGAGTGGCTGCAGTGGCGTGTGCCCGGTACGTGAATGGCGGGACTAGGTGACTAGACCGGGACGCCTCTACCAGAGGTTTTTTGCCATCCGTCGGGAGGACGGGTGACAGCGTTTCAGCTGCTGGCAGTTTTGCGCAGGGCGCTACAGAAGGTGGGCAGGGAACCAGCTGAATTTGGTACACACTCCTTTCAAATTGGTGCTGCTACAGCAGCGGCGTGTTTGGGGTGGTCCTGGGGCAAAATACGCCAGATCGGAAGATGGAGGTCTAGGTGCTGCGAGAGATATGTGCGCAAATAGGGGAACAGAACTGGGTTAGAGCAGGGGGACAGGAGGGGTTAAGTGCACAGAGGAATGGTGGTTTTTCTTCAAAGCTAATTTTTCTTTTTATCGTAGGTTGCGTGAGCCGCCCAGGAACCAAGACGGTTACCTGAATCGTGGGACATGTTTTCGTCCACTGGGCAGCCAAATACACGGACCAGCAGGTGTATGGATGCAACGTGGGTTTGAGGAACAGCCACCAGATGGGATAAGATGGGGGGCACTATTGCCGTGGTTGACGAAGATGGTTCCACAGAAGGGGCTGCCCAGACATGTTGGTGATACACCTGGGGGAGAATGATCTAGTACGTCTGTCAGGACTGGCACTCCTGCAGCACATACAGAGGGATTTGGAGGCATTAAAGAGGAACTTTGCTGGAACATGCCCAATGTGGACAGAGTTTGTGCCTCTCAGAGTATGGAGGGGGGCTGTCAAGCAGGCAGCCATTGAAAAGGCCCACAGGAAACTGAATAGGGCAATGAGTGTTTTCTGCCAAGCAAAAGGGATAAAAGTGATTGCCCATGTGGGACTTAAGGTTGAAGAGCCAGTACTGTTCAGGGGTGACGGAGTGCACCTTTCGCAGATGGGGAATGCATATTATATGATGGAAATGCGGGATGTGATTAGTAAGTTATGGAATGAGTCCATCTGGTGTTGCAGGGAATACTGAGGGATCCACCTCTTGAGGAGGGAAGGGTACACAGGTGACTGATGGCGGGGCGCGGGATGCAATGAGCACAGAAGAAGTTCAAGAGAGGATGTGTGGAGGGCAAGTGAAGGTGAGAACGGGGATATGAAGGAGGTCGCAGAGTGAAAAGGGAGGAGTGAAACAGGTGAGATGGGTTGAGAATGCCTGTGGAGAATGGGTTGTGTCGTTTTGATAAAGTTATATATTTGCAGTTATGTATTGCTAATAAAGTTTAACTGTTGCAACCTTGTCCTAATAAAATGGCCTTTTACGCTTCAAGTAACAGAGTGGAGCGTAGTAATTGCATGATGCCGGCCCCCGGGGGAAATGAGGGTCGCGGACCAGTCTTCCCCCAGGGAACTTCGCACAAGGCCGGAAGGACAGGGTGGGGAGGGAGGTTTGGAGGAGTAGGGGAAGGGGTTGGGGTTGGGTATAAAGGTGACAGGAAGGAGGGAGTCAGCCTCTTCCTGACACCTGGCATCACTGGGAGGGAGTAGTAATCTTGTCCACCCACCCGCCCTACAGGTTGTAGGCAGCAGGGTACGGGTGTAAAGTTTAGCGTGTGAGTTTAGGACAGGTTGGGAGGCAGGGGTGATGCGGTACTTTAGAGGGGTGGTGAGTCACATACGGGTGGATCCACCCCTCAGGGGGTGTAGAGTACACAGATGACTGATGGCGGGCGTGGGATGCAATGAGCATGGAAGAAGTTCAGGAGAGAATGTGTGGAGGGCAAGTGAAGGTGAGAACGGGGATATGAAGGAGGACGCAGAGTGAAAAGGGAGGAGTGGAACAGGTGAGATGGGTTGAGAATGCCTGGGGAGATTGGGCTGTGTTGTTAAGATAAAGTTATAGATTTGCAGTTATGTATTGTCAATAAAGTTTAACTGTTGCAACCATGTCCTAATAAAATGACCTTTTACGCTTCAAGTAAAAGTGTGGAGTGTAGTTATTGCTCAAATCACTTTACGTGATTCACAACTGATTTATCAAGATAATACTTGCCTAAATACAGCCCTGTGATTGACTTAAATATACTTAATCCTTGTGCAAAGAAAGGATTGAAATATAGCGTGTTTTAATCAACATAACGGAGGCAAGCCGATAAGAAAATTAATGTTTTCAGCTCTCTCTGTCTCCTGTGTGGGTCAGCGGTGTTCTGTTACGCTGCAGGATAACTCGGGCTCATCCTGTGAAAATTACACTATTTCTCTTGCTAGTTATTTAGGTAAAGCGAGGAGCAATCCATCCAAGACAATTTTAGAGCTGTGCCATGGAAAACTGAAGAAGAAACAGAAATTTGGTTTTACCTGCTCTGAAAATGATGTGCATCAAAAATTCCCTGGCCCTTTTAATGTAAAACTCATGGAAATTGACCTCCTGGCAAAGCTGTGGGGAAATCATTTAGGTCTGACATTTAAAAATAAAATAACAGTGAACGAGTGGGAAGAGACAAACCAATAGCGTTTCAGTTGCGCTTAAATTGCTGTTTTGTCAGGAATCTAATAAAGAACATGTACAATATGTAAAGCTAAGTATGGCAATATCGTTTTAACAGAATAAATACATAGTTGCAACAGATGGAAACAGGATAGAGAGTAGAACACACTGATAATTATAAAACGAAAATAAACATTCAGAACTGCAGTACTTAATCCAACCTCTTTAATACAACCGTAGATCCCTACCAAATCCAGTGGCAGCTGGTAGGGCACGGTGGCAGGGGGGAGTGAGGGTCAGGGGATGGTGGGGGTGTTAGAAAATTATTAAAAAATAAACTTACCTGTCGCCCGCTGCCACCTCTCCTCGCAGGAACCAGCAGCAGGAAGCACCCAGACTTCCAGACTACCCTAGCCAATCATGACACTGCTGATAGCAGCGTTGTGATTGGTCTGAGCGCCGTGGTTCAGCGCTCAGAGAGGGAGTGGAAACCTGGGCATGTTCTCCACCCAGGCTGTAATACAGCCTGGATGAAGAACAAGCAAAGTGTGCAAGAATGCTTGGCCGGCCCGAGACGGCCGGCCAAAGAGTGATGCGCACTTTAGGTGCAGCATCAGCCACTTCTCCTCCCTGTTCCGCGGGGAGCCCAGCCCTGCCCACCCTAACCTGGCTGCAACTGGAATACTAAAAATAAAATGATAATAACTTCTGTTATTATCATTCTAGTTTTTCCATAGCACAGCAGTGGGGCGACGCTCCTCCACCTTAGGAGCCGCCACTGACCAACTCCACAACCTAAAGGGCCTAGTCGCAAACTGTGTTTAGCAATGGGTAATACTTATTACTAAATTGGAGGAGTTTTAGGAATTGTTAAGGAGAGTTTAAGGGAGGGCTGTGGAAGAGTATTGGGAGGGGCCTAGTCGCAAACTGTGTGCAGCAATGGGTAATACTTATTACTAAATTAGAGGAGTTTTAGGAATTGTTAAGGAGGGATTAAGGGAGGGCTGTGGAAGGGTTTGGTTAGGGGAATGCACTCACCCACAAAAGAATAAGCCCAATGCTATCCACAAAGTGCACTTTTACAAGTTATGAAAGCTAAAAAAGAACCAAGCAGTAGTACATGTACTCCAGCTCAGGCTGAAATAAGTCCAGCACCACAGAAAGTCCATTCACAGTGGGCCTTTTCACACATGGTGGCTGACTACATGCAAAGTGTTGGCCACTGGTCCAATTTTGAATATGATAAAAAAGCAAAGAAATTCACTGAATAAACAAAGGTTAAAGTGACATTATAGTCAGGTTAGGTTCTAATACCTTACCTTATGGTAAAAAAACAGAGTTCCACAAACAATAAAACATGGGTTTATGTGATGCTATGTTTAGGTGTTGAAATGAGACATGAGCTAATGTGCAAAAATTCTAAAACCATTGAAATACACAGTTTATACAGTTATAATTTAGACAAATAACTAAAACTTCCACCTCTATCATACACTGCTTATGACCTCACATATTACATTACATTTGACATGTTAAAATATAAAAATATTAATGGGTGAGAATGTGGACGGGTGTTAATGCAGGGATGGGTACTGGGCATCTAGACTAGTAATACAAAGGATAGTCAGTACTCAGACATCCAGCACACTGAAGATCGTTTACATTGGAAAATGAAGAACTTCAATGAGAGTCAATTTAAAAGGGAGGAAATATTAGTTGATGTTGTAGCAGTAAAATGAAATGTGAGATACACAAGCACAGACACATTGTGTTAATATCTGAAAGTAGTCGACTGGCTAAATCTGCTAGCTAGGGAGATGGGTTTTACACCTAGCATTTTATGAGGTATATTGTCTATTTTAAAAGGTAGTCACAAAGAGGAGTTTTGACTATGCGGAGAAAATCTAGGTTGGATAGTTTTCTATTTACTGTGAGGAGTACAGTAACAGTCATTAGTTCTGGCGACCTTCAATCATGTGGGCAATATGAGTAAATGCCTATCTAGGGCATGTAGGTGCATCCAATGCATATGCTAGATTTTGGGCCATTGCAGCACTTGTACTTCCTACCGCACCCTTCCAGCAAAATAATAATAAAACAACATGGTCCTACAGGATCATTTATCCCCTATGCCTCCAAATGCTGTAATAACAGGTGGTACCCAACTTAAAGGTATCCATTGTATTAACCACAGAAGGATGACATACTCAGTTGCATCATCTGAACTCAAGGCAATGACCTTCCGCTCCAAGGATCTGGAACATTATCCCTGTACCCATCAGGACTGCCCTACTCTGCTCCAATTCAGGAAATAACAAATGATTCACCTCTTTAAAGAACACTACATCACAATGCATTAGCAGTTGACAAATCAGCTACTCCTTTACTGTGTCATTGACCTTGCCTTTGGAATAGGTTTCAACGAGAAAAACACTACATACATAAATGGACACATAAAGCCAGTTTTCTGAAGTGTAAGACCTTTATATCATGAGATTAGCCAATTTTGCATGTGAAGTGTACACCTGCGTTGCCATGTGCTATGAGCTTTGTAAATCAAGGGCGACTGAAAATAACTATTCATATCTCACGTTTGTTAAGAAAGTATGTGATGAGAAGTAGATGGAATGAACAGAGCAGATTGGAAAGTTTACAGAGATTATGTACCTTTTCCTGTAATTGATTATCGTTATTGGAAGTTAATTTCTTCAGTATTAATCTGTGTTATTGTCATTGCACCATGATTGGTTCATTGGTATAATCAGCACAGCACGATGATCGAGGATGGCGCAAATGCATTGGTGCAAGACCTTCTGGAGCAGCTTTCCCTGATCCTGAGACTGAGTTAACCTACAGACATGTCCAGTGTACTGTTCAGAGGATACCATCCTTTCCACTACCATGGCCTGGATAGCCCCAGTGTCCCTCAGAGCAGTGACAGGCATCCCATTCACTTTGACCTAGTGGAGGTGACAAATCCCACACTCGGGGGTCACTAGCTCGCCCTCTGAGTCTACCTCCCAACTAAGGAAGATTATAGCATGTTCTACCACTTGTCCCTGGGGACTACTTATCCCTAATGCCACACTGGCCAAGCCTGTGGATTTCCCATCAGTGGGTGGTTTTTTAGGACAGACAGAGTACCCTTGCTTGTACCCTAACTGTGAACACTCAAAACAGCAGGGTTGGAAAAGGGACACCAGGGGCCACCGTCCACCAGAAACTGGCCCCTGTTTTTCAGAACGGGCATGGGAAGCCATTCCTTCCATGTCACTCTAGAACTTGTCTGTGTATCCCTGGGCCTCTCTCTGCTGTGGGAAGCCTGAACCATCCTCTTTAGGGTCACTTCCAGGTAGCGTCTTGTGGACCCTGGTGTACGCCAGTGGTCTGCCTCCTTAGCAAGCTCTCTGAGGCCAATGAGCTTACTATCCACTGGGTGCTGGCGCAGCTCTGTAAAACAATTACTAAACATGTGCTCTCTGGCAAACAAATTGAACAGCCCTTGGTAATCCTTCACATCACTGCCCTTCATCCACCCATCTAGTGCCTTGTAAAAGTACTCCACATAATCTGCCCAAGACTGTTGGGGCAACTTTTGGCTGTCCCTAAGCTTTTGCCTATACTTCTCTGGGGTGAGACTATACATTCAGATAAGGGTTTTCTCTGTGGGGAGATACCTCATCCTATTCCCCATTCCTAGGGCAACAGGGTATCCCTACCCTTACTAGATATGTGTCTCCAGAGACTGACCCCCCCAATCCTCCTCAGGACCCTGTGCATCTCCAGGGCAATATCAAAGGCTTCGAACCACTTATCTATGTCATCCCCCACAACAAAGTAGGGCACCAGATCCTTGGGAATGTGGAAATTCTTGTCTCCAGTGGACACTATAGGTACGTGCCACCATTGTTGCTTTACTCTGCTTGCTCTGCTCTGATGTCCACCTCCCTCAGGCTTCTCTCATGAACCAGTCTCTATTCTTCCAGAGCTAGCTTCTCCTCCATTTTAAGCTTGGCCAGCTGCAACCTGAATTCTATTTGAGCCTTCCTGTCCTCTAGTTCCTTTAGGGAGAGTTCATTGGAAGACACAACACTCCCTGGCTTGGCAGGAAGTTCCCTTCCTGGGGTTGGGTTGTCCTCCTCCTCTGAGTGTTGCAGCTCAGGACCTGTGCCCAGGGCCTCCGCCTGCTCCCCCATAGCCTCATCATTATCCTCTTCTGTATCCAGCAACTGGTAGGCCTTCTTCTCGGAGCCCTTTTTGGCTGGAAGCCCCTTCTACTTGTAGAATCCTCTGAGCTCAGCTGCAGTGTAGCTCTCCAGGTTGCTGATCTCAAAGTCCATCCTTGCAGGTAGGATCACAGGCACAGTCAGGTATAATGCAAGTAAATTCAGTAGCGGCTTCAACCGGCCTTGGGTGGTGAGGCGGGGGGCGTTGTGAGGGACGAAAAAAGAAAAAAAAATGTCCTGTTCTTCCTGTCTCCGGTCTGGCAGCAGGAAGCACCAAGGATCCCTGGCTCCCAGGCTCCCCATAGCCAATCAGTGTTGTGATTGGTCTGAGCACTGTGGTTCGGCGCTTAGACTGGGACAGGGAGCCTGTGCATGTTCCTCACCTGGCTGTGTCATGCAGCCTGGTGGGGAAGATATAAAGTGCACAGCACTGCTTGGCTTACCCAAGAGGGCCGGCCAAGCAGTCCTACGTACTTAGGGAGTGCAAACAACTCCTCCCCCTGCACCGGCCAGCTCTGCCCTACCCCGAGAGCCACTGACTGCAATAGAAAAACTTAAATGATAATAGCTATACGTTATTATCATTTTATTTTTCCTTTGCCTTAGCGGAGGAGCTGCCACGGAGTAAGTTTGTAAAAAGCAAAAGTGGCCAGTTGAAGAGAATTTAGAGAAATAAAATCAAATGTAAATTATTTATATGGACTTTTAGTGTTACACAAAATCACTGTGTGACACTGCACAAGTACTGAATCCCACCGCTGCCATCATTGTGAGCAACTGGGTTGTTGGTTGAGGTGATGAAACCCTTCTCAAGCAACATCCACAATCCATTTCAGGGTGAACAACAAAAGGTCACTAAATTAGCCTGTGCTTAACCATATGGTAGCTTGGCAAAAAAGCAGTCAGGCTCAACTTAGAGGTAATGTGTTAAGTTTTTATGCAGCACACAAACAGTAATAAAGTGAAAACACAACACAAGAAAAATCCCACACCAATTAAGAAAACACAACAAAAATCCAATCAGTAGAAACGGAGATATGCAATTCCAAAGATTTTAGGTAAGTAGAGCGCCTAAAAGCACAAAGCACCACTTACGGTTATCTGTGAAGGTCACAAGTTTAGGCCAACCACGATGGAGTGTGGACTAGATACAGGGGCCAGGTTAGGCCCGCTGAAAAGTTACCTTCTAAAGTCCAGCACAAAGAGATCTCACTTGAAACTAGTCCGATATTGAACAATGTAGAGAGCTTACAATTATTATTGTTGTTTGAACAATGGCTGGGGGTCGTGTAACCACTTAGCATGGAGGAGTCTTGTTCATTATCGGAACTAGTTATGCGACCCCCAGCCATTGTTGAAACAACATTAATAATTGTAACCTCTCTACAAGGTTCAATATCAGACTGGTTTCAAGTGAGATCACTTTTGAGTTAAGCACTTAATGTGTTTTGTGTATTATGGTTTTTGTATATGTTGTGTTTAATTATGTTTGTACGATGCAATAATGTGCCTTACATTTGAATGTAGCCTGAAAGATATGTTAAAGTGCACATGAAATACTTGCATAATAACCAAGAAATAATTGAAAATGAATAATACAGTACAAGGCAATTCAATTACTTGACCCTGAACAAAAGAGCAGATTGAATAATTTCAATTTGGGTAATTGTTAATATAAACTTTCTAAAAGTGGCATTTTCAGAATTGTGATTTAAAATCAGACTTTACTATTAAGGAAGGTTTTTAATTACAATTAATTTTGGTGTAAACCTGACTTTTCTACCTGCTCCCAATCAAACGTTATTGATAATTAAGTGTAATAAGGTAACAAATGTTATCCTATAGGCAGGGTAGGCCTTGCAGTAGTTAAAAATGAATTTAAGAGTGTTTCACTACTAGGAAATGTAAGACTTAAAAGTACGTCAGAACTTTTAAATGCACTACACACTGCCCTGTGGGCTGTCTAGGGCTTCCCTTAGGAGTGACCTATGTGAATTAAAAAGGAAGCATTAGGGCTGGCAATAGGTGCATTTTGCCAGGTCGAATTGGCAGTTTAAAACCGTACACATGCTGCAATAGCAGGCCTGAGACATGTTTTAAAGGGCTACATAAGTGGGTGGTACAATGAGTGCTGCAAGCACACTAGTAGCGCACTAGTACGTGCTGTACCACTTTACTAGGGACTTAAGTAAATTAAATGTGCCAGTTAGCTGTAGACCAATTTTACCATGTTTTAAGGAGTGAGCTAAAGTGCATGGACGAGGGCTCACTGATGTCACAAGAACTTAAGTCACACGCCAAACCCACTTGGCGAACTTCATCTCCATGTGTCCCCCGGTTCAGTGTCTGCGGCCCCTAGTCCGATTTCTGAAGAGGGAACGAAAGTTGGTGGACCTGGGGCAGGGTAGAGGCTGAGCAGAGCATATTTTGGGAGCTTGGAGGAGTAGGGAAGGAGAGTGCGTAGGAGGGTGTGGGCAAGGCCCTAGGTCCGCGGTTGTCTCCCAGTAGGCGCAGAAGCAGCTGGCATTAAGCCAGTGCGGCTTGCTCCTCCTGGGGGGCGCACTCCTTCATTTGCCCTCATTTCCCTCTTTCTGTTCATAATCTCCTCAGGGAGCCTGCATCCATTTTTCTTTGATAAGGACGCAGAGTAAGTCTACATCGGGTATTTTTTAGGCCAGGTGCCTCATAGAAAGTTGAGGCTTTTCCTCCCACCTTTGTAGTAAACCACTCACATAAAAGCAGCCTTAAAGGAGAGAGAGAGAAAAAATTGTAGTCTGCTTGTTATTCTTTAGAGAAGTAATAGCCCCATTTGTGGTTTGAAGGGCATGTCCGCTGTTTTCTAGTGAGTGGTGTAGGTGGCTGTTGAAAGGCCAGATGGAGTGTGGCCAGCCCCGTGGCTGTGAAGGCTGATTGGGCCAAAGAGGCCCCTTATATCATATCACAGCAATTGCTGTTGCTGTCTTAGTTCATTAACACAACTGGAGCAACAGGGGGAGAAAAAGCCAGGCCGCCCCCACTCAACACACTGTAAACAACAAGAGGCCTGACTAAATTTAAACGCCTATTACTAAAAACTCGACATTAGAGGGGTTACCCATATTTTTCATACTCCCTCACAAAAGCGATCCCTATCGCTATCAAAGAGTCATGGCGTTCCAATTTATAACAGAAATGTCAATACAACATCATAGGACCACTCCCACCCAAACATAAAAAAGTGTGAGAGAGGAGAGAAAGCACCTCACGGTCATAACACCAAGGGGGTTGCTGGTTGTTACTCACTAGCACACCCACTTATCATCATCGGTTACTTTCTTTCCATACAAGAAAAGAAAAGTTTGTGTTCTATCGTGAAAATCTCGAAAACCTGAAGAAAAGGAAGAAGACAGTGAAACCTAAATGTGAATGAACTGTCAGTGCATAATGTCACTACAAGTGCCCACTAGAACCCGTGAGAATAAAGATATAATTCCCACCATTAAAAAGCGGTACAGCTTACTAGCTTGACGTAACTTTATTAAGCGCTGTAGGCTGTCCCAATTAAAAATGGTTTCAATCAAACCATATTCAATTTCCAAAAGCCAACATGTTTCGTTGCAAATAATTCGTGCAACTTCTTCAGGGCTGTAGGGGTTCCAAGTTATTACTTCATGCGAGATTCACATCAAACCTATGATGGTATGACATTAAAAAAGAAAGAAAAAGAACGTGCCACATGTAAATACCACCAAAATGTTAAACACACTCCAGGACTTCATGATTTACTCGATAAGTAATGCAAATGCATAATTACAAGCTGGTTGCGAAGATTCCTCATACCTGCAACCATCTCAAAGTAGGAACGCGTCAGCTGATCGCGTGCCCACAGGGTGACTGCCCAAGGTCCCGTCACCTACAAATATGCATATAATAACATCACTTGACAGGCATATCTTCCCCATCGTTTACCCAAATTGTGTTCTTAAGGCTGTCTTAGTTCAACCTTGGAGAGCCAGAGTGAAAACTGAATAATGACAGCAAGGAAACTGAGATGAGGTTGCTTGCTCCAGGGCAGAGCCTGTGCAAAGACTGAATCAAACCCTCTCCGGAACAAAGACGCTCCTGTTACGATGTTGAAAGGGAAAAATCAGATATTCAGACAATGGGAAAGGAAAGGGAAAAGGAGAAACCACCCCAAGCGGAACCAAATGCATTGATTGAATTAAATGGGGGGTAACATGCTAATACCGATATTTCTGCTAATGTTAATGCTATTGACAATTTTCATCCCATGGAACCTGATGCTAATGACAATTTGCATCCTATGGTACCTGATGTTAAGGGAGGAGAATTGTCTATATTGCAGAAGGATTCCGTACAGGGCTCAGGGTGTACAAATAGTTCCCCCCCTCCTGACCTTACCAGGCCTCCCTCTATCATTGTCAGTGATGGTAACTGATAACCCACATATAATTCTTCAAGAAGCTTCTGCCCCTCGATAGCAGCAAATGACCAGGATGAGGATTTTACTTTGCCAGATTTGGATGTAAACCTATGTAGGAGATAGTCTCACATGACATTAGTAAGGCTGTGGGTACACCAGCTGCGATAATTCCTATGGGAATTAAATTGTTTAGTAGTGCTCCTTCACATAATTCTTCCTTTATATCCCAGCTGTCTACGACTCCTGATTTTGTTTTTATTGATATTCATCCCAGTCACCCACCAAATGAAGAGGTAAAAGTATCAGACTCCTTAATGAGCTTAGAAATGCTATTATCTTCAATTTTAAAGCTGTTAGAAACATTTGTTGGAGGTTTTGACTGTGTTTTGGATATGATGACAAAAATATTAAAGGAGCAGATAAGCAAGGGAAAGGAGACAGAACCCAGTGAATCACTAGAAATAGAAGGGGTTTTGATGTCCTGTAAAGGGAATGCTCAGACAGACGCTGGTTGTCAATTTGATTCTTGCCCTCAGGCTTGTAAACTACAATGTAAGAAATTGGTTAAAAACGTTTCAAATTTAGAGAGTTTACTTGAACCTATACAATCTATTTTTAATACTACGCCAAATAAAAAGAGTATGGATGGTTCATCTAGGGGGTTGAACAGGAAGTGTTTCCAATCTTAAAATCCCAGTCTAGACAAGAAATAATTGTTGGTGATCTAGGTGCTCCTCTTGAAAAAAGGAGAGGAAGGAAAAGCGAAAAGGAAAGAAGAAAAACCTTTCCATAGATTTGCTAAAAGAGACAAAGGAGACTACGTTTTAGAGAAGATATACAGATTATATCTAGTACTTAAGATTCAACACTACCCCCACAGGTCTTTCATCAAGTCATTGCCCGAAAAGTGGTCAGGTTGAGATATCTGTTGAGGAAAATTCGAAAGGGATTCCCCATCCTCTTCTCTGGTTAAATTGTGAAATAAACAATCTGGTAAGGGAGCAATATCTTGATTATTCCCCTGAAAGATATACTACAGTGTTGTTATTAAAAGGAGGAGGAGTCAGTTGAAGGTTTGTTTAAGAACAGAGGAGGAAGATAGATTTTGGGTAAAACTTAGGGAAGCAGTATTAAAAGGCCAGACAAGAATGTTCTAGACTTTTATTGCGGAGGGTTGTGGAGCCAGAGCTAGATCTGTCCCTGTTGCTACTGAAGAACTTAGCTGGGCCAAATTTATCCGGGGTCTCTACATAGTAAATGAGGGCATTTTAAAGTATTTTATAGTGAAGGAAGATTCCTCTTTGATTTGACCACCCCCTGAAAAAGAGACAGAACTTATAATCAGTGGAATGCACACTTCGGTGGCGATGGGCCCCTATGAAATACCAATCACTGTTATAAAACAAAATGGACCGCTTTGGATAAAATTTGTTGCCCGGTTTTTAAATGTTGCTCTGAAAGGAAAATAGTTCCCCCACTCTTGGAAGGGGAGTATCATAGTTCCTCTTTTTAAGAAGGGAGATCGTAACCTACCAGACAATTATCGTCAGATTGCCCTTCTCGGTGTGGTGGATATAGTTTCTGCTAAAAAACTTTTTACACAGATTAGTGATTGGGCAGAAGCTCATAAAATACTACCTAATGACGCAAACTGGGTTCAGGACTAAGCATGGAATGAGTGATAATATGACTGCCCTTCAGATCGTAAATAAAAAATATGATAAAGTTAGAGGGGTAAAGGTATGCACAGCTTTTATGACTTCTCCACAGCATTTGCTAAAATAGATTGTTTTTTGCTGTAGAGTAAGCTTTTAAATTTGGGTATGCCTTTTTGAGTTAGTTCGTGCCCTCCATACCTATACTTGGTGTAGAGTTTTATTGGGTGGGGATGGGGGTTTATCGAAAGCTATCCCTACTCTAAATGGGTTAAAACAAGGGTGCTTGCTAACCCCCTGTTAGACCTGGCATCCTTGGCGTGGGTCTCCCTTCCATTTTTTCGTAATGCCTCCACTGTTGCCGATATGTTTTTGCTGGACTATATGCTCATGGGCACTTTGCCGCTGCTAATCAGTGCCAAAGTGCAAGTGCTCCCTATCGTTAATTGATATATGTATTAGTGACTCCATGATTGGATGATTGGTTTACTTGTCAGTCCCTAGTACAGTGCACTCAGTGTGCCCCGGGCTTGTAAATCCAATGCCGCTGGTGGGCTTGCAGCACTGGTTGTGCCACCCACAGAAGCGGCTTGTAAAATGTGTCTCAGGCCTGCCATCGCAGAGCCTGTGTGCAGCCTAGGGCTGCCATGTCGACTTGGTGAGTACACCCACTTACCAGTCCCTAAACCTTCCCTTTACTGCATGTTGGTCACCCCTAAAGTAGGCCCTAGGGCAGGGTGCATTGTAAGTATAAGGTAGGACATGCCCTGGTGTGTGTGGCATGTCCTAATAGTGAATTACAGCCATTTTCGTTTTTCACTATTGCAAGGCTACCTGCTCCCCATAGGCCAGAATGGGCAGACTGACTATTACACCTTAATGTCAGAACTGACCCACAGGAACATGGTAGAAAAACGAATTTAGTATGCCTGAACTCAGGATGATAAAATACATCTTTTAGTGAAGTTGGTTTTAACATTCTGTGTTTGAAAATACCACTTTTAGAAAGTGGGTATTTTCTCTGCCTAACTATCCAAGCCTGCCTCTGCTAGGTTGTGTATTCCTTGTCTGGAGATTGAGTGACATGGGGCTGGGGGTGGCCACAGGAGACAGGGTGAGTCAGCGCAGGGCTGAATAGAAAGATCTGCATCCAGAGTGGAGGGAGGAGTTGCACCTGGGTCTGAATAGGGCTGTGCCTGCCTTCCACAATGCTGGCTCCACCTCCTGCCGGGCGGCTGAGCACTCTGCCCCACATTCTGAAGAGGAAAGAAGGAGTCAGAAAAACAAAGTGCTCCAGGGACTGACCAGAACTGGTTTTGGACTAGGCAGAGGACTCTCTGCCTCCAGAGAACAAAGAGAATCAGGGTATAAGAGGGGCACCCAGACCCCAGGAAGATTAGATCACTTTTGGGAACAAGAAGAAACCTTTGCTGAGGAGCGGAACCAAGAAGAAACTGAGGAGAGACTATCCCTAAGCCTGAAGTGCTGCTTGGGGGATTGGCCTGCAGTGGTTTGCCTGACTGCCAAAGAGAGGAGAAAGGAACTTTTGCTTTGCTGTGACTTTCATCAACTTGTGAAGGATCTCCAAGGGCTTGGAAGAGAGCTTGCCCCCTGACCGAAGTCCCAGGACCATTGGACTTCACCCCTTTGTGAATTGCTGCTGGAAACTCTGTTTCAGTGGCTACAGAGGTAGGGAGCTGTGACCGACTCTCACGACCGACTCGGTGTCCTGCAAGCACCGCATTGAAGCACCGTCTCGCCCTGCAACGCACGGCCCTGGTCTCACCGACTCCGTCAACGAGCCGCTGCCTGCACCGCATCGAGGAACAACGCGTCCTGCAACGCTCGCTGCGCCGAATCGAATCTGGTCCGACCGACACGGTCACTGCTGCTGAGTTCGAGTCCTGTGACCGCACCGGAGTTGGGCACCGCTCGCACGCTTTGCGACGCACCGCCCGACTCGCACCGCTGTCCGGACTGATCGACGCCAGCTCCTGAATCCGGCTCCCGTCGCCGCACCGCAACCTGCCAGCACCGCATCGGAGCACCGTCTGCGCCCTGCAACGCACGGCCCTGGTCTCACCGACTCCGTCTCGACGGCGTCAACGAGCCGCTGCCTGCACCGCATCGAGGGACAACGCCGTCCTGCAACGCTTCCATTTTTGCATCGCGACCGCGACGAACAGCCATCCGGCTCGCACGCCCGTGCCTGCCGCTTCAAGTAAAGGTACTGTGACCGAGTCTGGTCTACGCTGTGTTGGCCCGTCTCGACGCGGTCAGCTGGATTTGTTAGACTCTGTTTGTTCTCGACATCGCCGTAGCCGGAGGAGGCTGCACCGACTCGTACAGAACCTTGAATTAAGCCTTTTTGATCAGAACTAAGTATTCTTAACAGTATTGTGGATTATTTTTGTCGTTTATGGTCTTGTGATAAATCTATATAAAGTATACCTATTTTTATAAATATATAACCTGTGTGGTGTCCATTTGTAGTGTTGTCACTTGATTACTGTATGTGTTCACAAATGCTTTACACACTGCCTCTGAACTAAGCCTGTCTGCTCGTGCCAAGCTACCAAGAGGGTGAGCAGGGGTTATTTCGGGAGTGTACCTACTTTTCCTGACTAGACTCAAGGGTCCCTATTTGGACAAAGGTACATACCTCTGCCAACTAGAGACCCCCAAATCTAACACCCCCCATACTGTTTTCCCTTTATATATCAGACCTCCCTAATCATTTGGCCCAAAGTGAGGGTATTGCCCTGATAGTTGGGGGAAAGCCTATGTTGTGCCTACTTTATGCAGACGACATAATAGTCTGACCCTGAAGGGTTTACTTAGTCGTCTGCAGGCACTTCAGAAATATGCTGAGGCTCACTACTTAAAGATCAATGTATCTAAAAGTAAAATTATGTGTGTGCATGGGAGGAAGAAATTGAAATATGGAACTTTTGCATGTGTCTTTGGTGGGGAAAAATTGGAAATTGTGAAAACATATCCTTTTTTGGGGAAGATAGTCTGCAGAAATCTAAGTGACAAAGCTCATATAGAAAATAATATGTCTAAAGCCACGACCCAAACTAATTGTCTCCCTTCATAGGGCCACTGGCAGAAGACATTTTTACCTGTATTGGAGGTTTATCGTGCTAAGATTTCTCCCTCCCCATTATATGGCACGAAATTGATTGATGTATCAAAATGGGGCTTTTTAAACAAAATGGAAGATTGAATTCTTAGAAGCCTGGCCTCGGTAAACCCAGCTCTTTCTGTGGCCTCACTAAGGCTAGAATTTGGGTTGAGAAGTGCTTTTGTGCAGGGCCTCGCAGGTGTAGCGCATTTGGCTGTTGGCATAGCAAACGGCAACCATGGTGCATTAAGGTTCTGGCTACGAAAATACATTTTAGATAGCCCAAAAAAAAATTCATTAATCAATAGAAATGTTATGATTGCGACAGGTTTGCTGCAATTTGACCCATCTATGATTTTCGCTTTGATGTCGCACCACTTAAAAGCTACCTTAAAACAGGGCACCTGGTCACTAAGCTTCCGTATGGATAGGGAGGCATGCATCTCAAAGAGGGGTTACTATCCGGCTATCGATTCCTGATAAACAAAGTGCAGGCCTATATTTCGTGGAATCTGCCTCATAGAGGGCACCGTTTTTGGCTACTGCTGAGGCAGGGCATGCTTCCTTTAAATCGCCTCCTAGCTAAATGGTATGGTTCATCAGCAATTTGCAACCTGTGCAAAAATAGTTTCCAAGATATTAACCAGGTTTTATTTATTTGCGCTGCTTTGCTATTATGTCTGCCAAAATGGCTGAGGCCAATATGTATGCAGTTATCCATCCTCTCAGCATCAGCAGTATTACAATCACTCTATGCTCCCATAATGAAATATTTTGTAATAGAATTTTTACCTTTTTAAGTGTTTCTTAAAATTATATTAAGGGGTATCAGTTTGTCCGTCGTAAAGGCTGATAGCGTTTCCCGAGTGGGTACTCTTTAATCTCCTATGTACTACTCATTTGTATTGTATTTTTTTTGCCACTTTGTGATATGTAAATATATTTTCTTTTTTATATAATTCTAAAATCTTTGCTCTGATGGCACGAAAGACACTTTATATTATGTTATGTATAATATGCTGCTGTTTGTTGGAGTTTTTGTTAAATGAAAGCTTTTAGAACCTTGGATATCTTATATGTTTGTTAGATCTCTTGGTGGATTGGTGGACTTTGCTATGTGCATTCAATTGTAAATTAGAATCCCATTTTTATTTATATGTATGTAATTTTGTGATTTTATGAGGACCTCTTTGGAATTCCGTAATCATAAATAAAATAAACTTGAAACTTGAGTGAGAACAAGCACTTTAGCACTGGTTAGCAGTAGAATAGTATACAGAATCCTAAAGCTAACAAAAATCAATTTCGGCAACAGGGGGAGTGAGCAAAGGTTTGGGTAAGACCACCTTAAGGGCAGTCAGGTCTAACAGATATGGTTTACATACTACGTATTTTTGCTTAAGTTTGCATTTATTGCAGCCAAAAATGTTCTACTTCGTAGAAGATAGTTGCCTATCTATATTCTCTAAAATTCACTACTGGAATTCTTTGTGTGGAAAACTGACTAATGAATATAGTGTCAACTTAGAAATTAACTTGTTTGGTTCATAGTACTGGCAAAATGCACACACTGCTTGGGGCGACACGTTGTAAGCATCAAAAACTCTTACGACCTTAATATATTGTACATGGCTCCCAATGGATTTGCACTTGTAAACCTTTTGTTAGCATAGGTTGCACATTTTCAAGCTTTTTGTGACTCTTAACAGGATTGATAAATCTATTCTTTAGAAAATATAAAATGTCATGGAAAACAATTAGAAAACTAAGCCAGAAGGAATCCTTCAGAGATAGGTGATCCCCAAAGGCTCCTTTTAATCAATTTATTAGGAGATTGATTTCTTTCTGCTAGAGTTTAAACTGTAGTCAGGAAACCAAGTTTCACAACAGTTTAAAAATTCTTTTAAAGCCAAGGGGTTGCAGACAACATGTATGGTGCTAAAAATGTAGAGTTTATGCAGGCATATGAACAAGTTTACACATATGAATAAACAACCACCAATCATACTGAGAGCGAAAATGTTTATTTGGAGCTAATGACATTTTATGCTTTTGCAAAGTATACATTTTAAAGCAATAGGAAATAATACTAATAAATCAACTGCAGGGGACTCAATGCTTTCAGGATATTCATGTCATTTAGGGTCTAATCTTTTCTTTAGAATGGCCTTGGCCAGGTAACTTCTGTCCAACCTGTCTGTGCATCAAGTAAGAGAAGAGTCACATATTTCTTTTCTCATTCCACAGCTTCTATTAGTTTTGCTATGAATCGTACTTTTCTCTAGTGTGTCAGTATTGGATAACTCCTGCTCAGTGCACTGATATCAAGGAAGGCCAGACAGCATGAAGCTGATAGACCAAGAAAGCAGTACAAAAACATTACATCAAAATTAAGCAATGTGATAGGCCCAAATTTGACACATTCCGTAATATCCCTGTCAGGCTTCAATAGCAATAGAAACAGTCATGGTCCTGGCAACAGAGTCTGACATTAGGAAATAGTTATAAACCTTAGTGAGGCTACCCACTAGCTGGTATGGCTCTGGGACTAAACAGGCAGCAAATATTTTATCGTCATCTTTATTTCTTCTGGTGTGTATGTTTCTCCCACTGATTCAAAGTCTAGTGAATCTTCGAATGGGGATGTGAATTCTAGCGGTTATGCCTCTTGTAGATGATAATTTTGGAATATATATAAGGTTGAGTAATATGTGTGGAACACATATACAATGTTTGCAGTTGTACTATGAAAGTTGCCCTCTGTATCTTGTACTATCATTGTTTGATTCCTTGTCTGGATTCAGTTGAGCTTGTGTGGTAAAATCTTGCCAGTCTTATGATTATCCCCTTTTATCTAATATTTCTGCTCAGTATATAATAATTTATTAGTTGCATCCCTCGTTGGTATTTGGAGCTACTCATCTCTCTTTTTCATAAGGCCTCTAAAAGTCCTGGAAGAACAATTTTGTTTATAATTCTAATTGGCTGATTTGCGCCTCTAAGTCAGCTTGATGTTTCTTCGAAAGTTGTGTCAAGGTGACCGCATGTAATATTAAGTCTCCCCAATCATTGCTTTCACTACATACCATCTGGTGTCCTAAGACATCTCTCCATTATCGTTTTCTCTAAAATGGTGTTCAACCATTTCTTTGATGGAGGATTTAAGTGTTGTGTCCTTAGAGGTGATTACATTTAGGCCCCAGGGTGCTCGCTCGCAGAGGAGCGATAGGTGGAGCCTGCCTGGGACATCCATCTTGGAGCATGGTCCGAAAACTCCTGATCTCTTAAAGAAGTGCTTATAACACAGAAGTCACAATTAGGGGTTTAGGTGCTATGTATCTCCCCTGATAAATAACGATACCAAGGGGTATATTATTTATCATTTGTGGTAAATAACACCTATTAAGAGTTATTGGGGAATAACATGGGGATTGTGGTGTTTAGCGCATCAAAATCCACATGGTGCAGTAAATACCGTACTCATGTACCTGTTAAATTTCAGCAGGCTTAACAAAGTGTGAGATATTTAACGCATACGATAGTTGTCAGATGCGTTAAATACCTATAAACGTGTAATTTCGCCCTGCGCGTAAACAGTGGTTTACACACGGGTCAGAATATAACTAGACACGCATAATGAGGCCCATATTATCATAAATCTATTTGCTTGGGGGAAATCAATCCGTGTATGGGTTCTATGGGTGTTGGATAAAGATAAGTAGCTCCTCTTCCCTGTATGCTGGGCTCTCCACACATCCAGCAGATCCATATCTGAGATAACCAGCAAGAGGGAGGTTGGTATCATTTGATTTGCTCGAGCTATGGATCCTCCATTGTTAGTTCAATTATTGAATCAAAATCTCCTCCTATTATTAAATGATAAATTTGTACTTGCGTCACCTTGGAAAAATAGTCTGCATACAACCGATTTCTGTTCATTTGTTCGATCAATGGAGACCAGCGTCCTCGGTAGTGTGCCTACTATTCCCTTAACTAAGGCTCGGCCTTCTATATTTGTGTATTTTTGCAATAGGTGGAAAGAAAGACCTTGCTTCAGTAGGAACGTTACTCCTTTTGTTTTGTTATGGGTTTTGGAGTGGAAATGAGTGGGAAACCAGTATGAGTGCAATCGTAAAGTAAATGTCTCTTGTAATAGGGCACTAACAACCTCTTTTGTATGTAGATATTGAAGCAAAGTCTTCCTCTTGTCAGGCTAGTAAATCCTTGCATGTTTATTGGCCATTTTCGTCATGTTACTGGATGGAGATAATCTAATCCAAAGTGATGTCATGCAAGGTCACAACGGCCTGCACTGTGCTGAAGTGTCCGAAATGAAGCAAGAGGCCCCCATGAGTTGGAACATGTAAACCATTTACGGGTGACAGAAAGCCTCGCCCAGCACTCTCTGAAAGCATCAATTATTTAACTACTGGCAGGCTTGGGAGAGGGGAACAAAAACAAGCATTTGCAATGCAATCGGTCTCGCCTTTGGGACCTTATATGTATTTAGCTATGCAGCACATTAGCCTGGGTGCTGACACATCTACTGTTCTTTAACATGGAGGGAAAGTAAGCACCAAACTGTGTGACACGCCAGGTATGGGAACACATGGAGAGAAATATTGCCTTTCAGTGGGAAATGGTATAGTCCAAAGCTCTGTTTTTACTATAAAATCAGGGCCTACGGTGGTCATGTCACTGAAAATACAAGATTTGAAAAAAATATTATTGTCTACGAGTGCTCGTGGAAGACAATTTCTATGGACTGGAATCTAGAGAATGCTAAAGTGATTCTGGTATTTTACTGACCTCTGCTGATCGTTTTCTATCAAGAAAGTTAAACAGAGGCAGTTGCCAGAAAAATATAAAGAAAGAAAGTCCCTCAGCAGAAAGCGATTCTGGTATTTTACTGACCTCTACTGGTTGTTTTCTATCAAGACAGTTAAATAGAGGCAGTTGAACAGAAAAAAAAGTCCCTAAGCGAAAGCAGATAAGTCCTAGGGATGATCTCCAGAGCCCATAAAGTACATACAAATATAAGTATATACTAAAGTATATACAAGAGGTCTTGAATGCTCGACCTAACAAAAAGAAGGTCAGAACAGAGGAGGAAGAATGCAATACATTTGGGGATAACCCTGCAAAAAGGGCCAGGTCCACCACATAATGATACACTAAATCGGCAACAGCATGAGACGAGAAAGTGGCACTCCTCAGGATGAAGCAAAGATCCACTATGTATACGTTAGGGAACTGGTAACAATAAGTATGCATACATCTACACTGCCAATCCAGACCTAGAAATACATCATTTGATGCCCTTTCCCTCACTTCATTAAGGCCACTTCGGCTTGGTGCCCCATCATACATGAAAGAGTTTTGCACTGGCCTCTTCTTATTCACTCTGTGCTGGCAAAACAAGCTAATGCCCTCCTTATGCACACGAATGAGGCCAGCTAAATTCATACTCAAAGGCCTCAAACTCTAGAATAATCACTCTGCTGCCAACCTGCTCACCTTTCACAAAAACGAAACAGAGCTTTATTTATTTGATCAGGATCTTCTGATGCCCAACTACTCTTCGGGAAGCAACTAAAACATAGTTGTGGGTCTACACAATGGCAGCATAACACTAGCTTGGTAAAGGTTTAGAGGTGCATTTGGGGAAAAAAACCTATAGACAAGCGTCAAACAATTAGAAAGGCTTTGAGGCTCGCTGCGCTTTATCAATGTAAAGAACCACAGTCTTGCAGTTAAAGAATAAAAATCTCTGACTATGCACCATCCATTGCTACATCAATCCCAAACCAATATCACCATCATGAAAACTAACCAGCCTCATTACTCGTAGCTTTCAAAAAGTAACTCGCTAGTTTCCAGTTCTAACATTTGAACCCACCCCCTCCCCCTATACACACACACAGTACCACCAAACTGACAGCACACATTTTGCTGGACCCAGAAGGATCTTCCAAAAAAAAACTTGTGAGCCCCTCATGCCCGGTGCCCTGCTGTTAATTACATTAGTCAATGAATACACCTACAGCGCATACACTGCTGTTATAAATAGTGCTAAATGGCACCCCGTACATTTTTGGCTTTCGTTCTTCACTTGTTTAGAGCAGAACAGATATACCGATTTCTGATGAAATGGCTCCTATCATGGCCCTCAGTCTAACACAGGGACACAGAAGGTAACTAACTGTCTTGCGGTGGTTATGGATGTGCTAGCATGTCACTGAATGTAAACGAATTTGTTTAAAATCTGATGATCCGACCACTAGAAGATGAGTTATTAGTTTTAATTTGTACTTTAAGTACCTTAAAGTATTGGTAATGACCATGAACACTGAAACAATACTTCAGTGGGAATTACATGGATTCCTAAAGCCTAAGAGAAACCGAAATACACTTCAAATGTTCATTTTTATGAATAAGGGACACGTTTACAGAAAGGTCACTTGACACACAAGCACTGGCATCGAAGCAGATCTGCTTTCCAGTGAGCTGGGTTCCTGAAGTTGTGCAGCCATAAATGACGAGGTTTGTCAACCCACTGTTTAGTGAGGGAATCTACGCTGGTCTGTGCTTCAAAAGGTTTGTCTGTATGTGAACATACTGCATCTTGCATTGGATGCAATAACTTGGTTTATTACTCAAGCGGTTAAAGGCAAACTCCCCACGTCCTTCACTATTAGCCAGCTACTCTTCCTCACGCTCGTTTTGTTCCGCCTGACGAATGAGAACTCCCAAAGCAAACAAGTGCCAAGAAATTTAAGAAAACATTTGCGGACCTTTCTCAGCGCTGGCCCCGGCGAAACAAAGTGCGAGCATCAGAAATCTCCCTTTGGGGGGAGCCAACCTTTTCAGGATAATAGAAATAAACAAGCATTTGCAATGCAATAGGACTCGCATTTACGTGAGACCTATTGCATTGCGGGCGGGCGAGAAGGCACGGACTGCGGGAGGGGGAGGCACGGGAAGAAAATAGTGCTCACAGTATAAACAAGCATTTGCAATGCAATCGGTCTCGCCTTTGGGACCTTATATGTATTTAGCTATGCAGAAAAGCACCTGTGAGTAGGACAAACACAGAGTAGGGAGGGAAGCCACCAATAAACGCAAGGCCACTGAGATTGACATAAAAGCCATCTAATCTTGAGCACAGGGAGACTAGTAAGAGTATAATCATACATACCAATATTTTAGAAGAGGAAAGTGGGAGATATAAAAAAAATAATCGGGAGAATTAATTTCCCCCATTGACTTCTATTGAAGGACAGGCAATTTCAGTCAGGAAACAGACAAAACCATTTTTGCTACAAAAAGCGGGAAGGTGAAGTTAGTTCTGGTGGTTGTTGTCTTGTCAGTCCGGGATGGGCTGAGTTGGGTACCGTCTCACGTAAGATATGATGGTGATGCCTTGGGATCTGATGATATTGATGAGTGGAGTCATGTAGATGTTGAACAGGGTGGGACTGAGCTATGAACCTTGGGGGACTCCACAGATCAGATTCCCCATGTATAGGGTGGTAGCCTAACACTCTGTGCCTATGGTGTGCCAGTAAGTAGGATGTTGTCTTCTCCTAGGTGAGAGAGGACTAATGATTGATAACCTGTTCAGGATCCTTCTTCCAGAAGGAATTGCTCCAATTTACAGATCAGCGACAGTTGGCACCAAGTGGCTTTAGTTTTATGCACTATGTATTTTTTTTAATTTCATGTTGCTGTATTCAAAGGGATTGGACACTGCTGGCAAGATATGGCAAAAACAACTTCAAGATTCATCTCATCCAGTCATTGTCAGACCTGGTCTTGTTGGCTGGCACCGACAAGGCGGATTAGGTTGGTTTTGGATGGGATAAGATTGAGGTGGGTACTGGACATATAGTAAGTCTTCAGCAAAGTGATATTGTGTCCTGAAGCAATGTTTAGTTATAGCTGATTGTCGTCAGAATATTTTTAAATGCTGATGTCCATGTTTGCCAGTAGGGACCCCATGGGTTCCATGTTGATACTGAAGAATACTTATTAGAGGCTGGAGTCCTGAGGGCTGCAGCATGTTTCAAGGTTGGGCTCAGATGTACATAACCTATTTGCAGGTCAAAAGCCAAGCGGAACAGATGGTCCCTTTAGTAAACCTCATTAAGTCTTGTTCTAAGAACAGATAATGGGAAGAGAGTTCCAAAAGGTGCAACCTGCGTTTGCAAACTGATACCCTCACAATGTGGTTAGTTTGCTTGACAAAGGCACAATTTGTGGGTTATGGCTCACCTTAGACATATGGGTTGTCTGATCACACCACTGACATCTCCTTTTTGGACAGAAAGGTTTTAACAACAGGATTGCACAGGCTAATAGGGGCTCACTTTCCACTATGGAGGGTCTGCCAAAGGTTGAGGTATGTGTTGCACAGGCTCCCAAACAATGGAGGGAAAACCTCACAGATGCACCAGAGGCAGCATCTGCACAAAACTCCCAACTACAGCCGGGGGAAGATACACAGTGGTACAGCTGATTGTGCCCAAGACAATAACTGACAGAGGAAACCCTCAATAAAGTGTCAGGTGCAGCTGCAAATGCAAAATGGTTAAAGAACACATGCAATGGCATTTTTAGTAGAGTTTCGACCAGGAAAGAGTAGGGGGGCATGCAGGGATGGGGAGAAACGTATACTGCAAATACCAGGCCATGAAGAAGTAAAATGATTCCACCAAACCAAAAGACAGAAAGAGAGACAGGGGAGAACTATAAGATCCCAGGTGACCACAAATGACACAGAGATGAAAACCCAATATCTCACCATGGCTGGGACTACGGGTGATAGGGAGGTGGGCCCCAACAGCTCCATTGGTCCTGTCCAAACTCAAGACTCATAAAAGAGGAGGACGAAGCAGGCAAAACCATAAAAAACAATCCTTTTTTGCAGGTCTAGCTTGGAAACACATAACTAGATGAGTAAAAACTGAGAATGTCCAACATATCTCCAGGAGAGACAGATCCATGCCAGACTTTTAGGCAAAACATATAAAATGAAGTTGTTCTAAGTATACCTCCTTTTACATAATCAATGATTATCCTGAAAATGATATTTATCTGTTCCTCCTTGACATATATTTTACATAGATGGCATCAAGACTGCCATTAAACAGACAACTCATAGGGACCAGAAAACGAAAGCCTTTTGTAAGCCAGAAGCTTAGTATAGATAAGAAACTAAGTCAAACCGCAACCGCAGTGAAAATCCCGACTCCACGGAGGACAATGAGCAGGAAAGATCCAATGAAGGAAATCGGAAGAGTTAAAAGCACAAGGGTATAAAATGGTACAGACAGAAAACCTCACAAAGAAAGTGAAAATTTGGAAAGTCCCTTATGCTTCCGAATCTGCCTAGGCTGTTTCACTGTTTGAAGATCTACAGAATAAAGGAGAAAAGAAGACAGAGATAATCTGAATTCTTTTGTATAAATTGTGCTTATTTTATGCACTGTTAATCGTTCTCACAAATCTTTGACGTGTGCTGGGGAGTGTTAGTGCATTCTGTAGGCTTAGGCTAAAAGTTTGGGGAGGTTTGTGGTTCTCCTCACCTTGCAGCACGGCCACCCAAATAGGTAACTTTAGGATAATTGCTGTGTGGATTTCTCCTAAGTGGCGCCAATGAACCTAGAAAACATACCACTTTTCGGTCTTTCTAACCACCAGATCAAGCAATGTTTCTCAAGAGAACGAAACATTGCAACGTATGCCTGGGTATGCAAGACCACCGTAAACTGCGGAACACCCTTAACCTTATCTGAGGTCTTAGCCACAGCACAAGCGGTTCAGGATTTTTTTTTTTAAACTGTCTTTTCTTTAACCTAACTATACACCGACTCAGGCGCTGCAAATGAAGCACACCGGACGCTGGTTTCAACTTAGTTGATCAGACCCTAACCTCCCCCTTTCCTTCTGCACCTCCTTCTCTCTGTATCATCTTAGGCGCTGAGAAATAACCAAAAGGCTACAAGAAGCACTATACTGGAGCTGTCACCTGTAGAACTGAAGACGTCGGTAAGCAGTGTGTTTGGGGCAGCCCACCGGCCAACTATGGCAGATGAAATCAGTTGCAGAGTGAGGCTGTGGCTGGTTGTGGCTCGGCTAGTGTAGGCAGAGGGCGGACAGACTCGAGCGAGGAAACGAAGTCGGGAGACAGGAACAATTGAAATAAATAAGAGACTAAACCATGGCTCTAAGTAAAGAGTTAGACGTTGCAGTGTTACTGCAGCCGCGCCGGTCGTCATCTTGAGAGGGGATATTGTTTATTAGGTTAACTTAAACAAGCATTTGCAAGCTGGCCCTGGTCCGATGCAGTAACAGAGCTAGTAGCCGCCAACTCCCGCCTGGCTCCAGCGTCCCACTGGCTCTGATCCCTGCTACTGCTGTGCTCCAGTTTCGCTTTGGTGCTGGCCGTTCCTGAGCCTGAAGTTTGCACGGTGTCACTGGATAACGTGAGTCACACTGTGGAGCGAGGCAGAAGTGACGCGCGCTGCCGGCAGGCGAATGTTAAGGAATGCTTCCGTCGCAGCTTTACTAAAGCAGCATTTTTTTTAAATGCATTGTGGAACCTGTGGTTGCCTTCTAATTGTGGATGTCCCGCTCTGTCAGGGCACCGGGGTATAGGAGAGGTTGCCTATCTCCGTTATCTCCACACCCTGCCAGACGCCTAGCTTCCGTTTGCTGTCCTCTTTCCCGATTAAGCCTCGCCCACAACCAGGCAACTGCTTCGTGACTTTTGGGGCACTACTTTAAAAACAAGCATTTGCAATGCAATAGAACTCGCATTTACGCGAGTCCTATTGCATTTAAAACGGGAGTGCAGGCGGACAAAAAGGCACCAACGGGAGTGTGGGGGTGGGGTGGTGATGGCCCCAAAAGTCCCGGACCGCGAAAGGGAAGGGGGTAAGCCACGGGAACAAAATTGTTTTTAAAGCAAAGGGGGCAATAGCCATGGAAGGATACAAATCAGAACATGGCCGTCAAGAGGAGGGACTAACAAGCCAAAAACCAATTAGAAGGCAGCATTTACGATCTAAGCCAATCCAAAAGATGGGCGGAGAGTGGGCGGAGCTTAAACAAAGCTTCCCCCACTATAGTGTATACTGCATGCCTCGCAAAGCGATAGCAGCGCATTCGCGCTGCAACGCTAGGCGAGACCTAATAAAACATACTGTGCAACACTCGAAGTAAAGGGGCCAGTAGCCATGGAAGGATACAAATGATGACATGCTCGTCATAAGGAGGGACTAACAAGCCTAAAACCAATCGGAAGGCAGCATTTAGGAGCTAAGCCAATGAAAAAGATGGGCGGAGAGTGGGCGGAGCTTCCACGAAGCTTCCACTTCATACTGAATACTGCATGCCTCGCAAAGCGAGCAGCGCATGCGCGCTGCTGCTATTGGCTCGACCTAAAAAAGGCTTTCATGTGGTGAAAATTGGCTAACAGAAAAAGCTATAAATGAGCAGCAAAGGCAGAACAAGCATTTGCAATGCACTCGGTCTCACATTAGTGAAAGTTAGAGCTATTGGTGTTGCAAATGGCAATGTTTCTTAGTTATGTTTTTTTGTCTGCAGTGGAGTGATCATTTGACCTATCTAAAGAGATAGTAAGGAAAGATGTTGGAAAGGAAACAGTGGAAAGTAGGGGTGGTATGAGTAGTGCTTTAAAAGAAAGAGGAAAAATGGAACAGTAGCATAACCAATAAAAGAAAATCCACAAAGCTAGGGAGGAGTGCAGTACCACAGGCTGTTACTAGGTGTCCCTCTGAAGTTCTAAAGGGCCTCTATTAGCCACATAAGGGACTGCACCCTTAATGCATGTTCTTGCATATGAGCAGATACATACAAGTGATATTTATCTCCGGGGCTCACATTTGTCCCCTTTTGAGTTTTATTGCATATAAACTGTGCCTGCTCAAAAAGTGGATATTCCCAGTATTTTTAATATGCTATACAATGAAGTCATAGTTGTTGCTTATTTATGTTATGCAGCTAGCAACCATTGACATAGCCAATAGTACTGGCATGTTGTAAGTGTAATGTTACTTACTGTATTATTTATCTGGATGTAATGACAGAAGCAACAAAATACCAGTCCTGCGGCACACTAAGCTAAGCACAGATTTCCAGTTTCTGTGCTATTAAGCCATACCACTAATTACATCGTCACGGCCCTTTGAAAGACCCCCCAGTTTTTTCATCCGACTTAAAGCCCTGCTAACAAGCATTGGCAACACCAATAGCGCTGGCTTGTTTTCGGCGTTGTGTGATATGTCTACATAGCGTAACAAAAAACTCAAAGAAAAGCACCCAAATAACAATTATTGCTTTGAGATACTCTTAAGAAAGTGTCACATGTTTGAAAGTACAATATCACTGGAACGTCAAATGAAACCATAGAAATGTCACACATAAGCAATCTGAAAGCTTGAGAGCTATGCATTACACCGTACAACATATTAAACACTACCACAAACTTATGCGGGATTACCGTGCTAATAATTAGCTCCCCCTGTTATTTGGATTACTCTATCAAACACTGGAGAGCCAATTGGCTGAGAGTCAGAAATACCTTTAACACTCAACTCTGTAGATATACCGCTGAAACTTTTTTGAGTCTCCTACGAGGACAGCATTTAGTGCTTTTTGGATGGTAAAACCATCTAAATAAATAAAAATGAATGAAATTTAGGGGTGAGGAGCGTTGAGGCGAGTGAGGCCACTTAAGTATATTTTGTCTAGAGGGTGTAGACAAGACCAGACTAACAACCTCAAAATGAAGGTGCATGGTAAACTATGCAAGGTTCCAGCTGAAACCCTCCAAAAAGAAGTTCCTGTCCTCACCTAGATGCAAATCCTTTTTCGTCTCCCTGATATAATCATCTGGATTTTGGCACAGCACCTTCACCTTCATCCTGTTAATCCAAGAGCATGGGCAACAATGGGCATTACTTTATACAATGTGCGTCAGGGAGGATCAAGGTTCAGCCCCTGATCTGACCATGACTAGGCGACCTGACCAAGGTGGGCACATGAGCCTATGGAGAAGTGACCATCTGGAACAGAAACGACTTCAATGCTCTAAGGACCTGCCGAACGAGAAAAAGCAGAATGTAGCACTACCTTGCTTTGTATTCACAACGTGAAGTATATTTTGCACTACACTGGAGATTTTTGGTTTATTCTTTTTTAGGAACTTCCATGAAAGAAATTGCAGTGTTGGGTTTCAAAACTGCATGTAGTTAAATTGAAAATAACATTATTATATTACAAAAACAAACATTAAGGATATTTTTGCCTAATTTATGGTGCATGTGTCAGCAGTGTGGTTTTTAAAAATTTGTGAGAGACGTTGCTTTCAAAAGACACCGACTTCATTTGATGGATACTGTAAAAGTCCGCTTTCTAGTTTTATGGTGTACGGAGGGGGGGAGCAGGCAGAGGAGAAATACCTCAGGATACAGTTGACTAGCGATGTTTTCCATGGGACGCAATAGCCTTGGAGGTCAGGAGAGTAGCTGCAGCTGGATCTTGTGCTTCCCCGAGGGACATCAGAGACCGGAAGTGTCACTGGGCAGTCGTGGGGTACAGCTGTGCCGCTGGACGGTAAGCGGGGGGCTTGAAGATTTCGACCCTAACACAGGTATTTGTTCGTGAGGGAATAAAATGAGTTAGTAGACCTGCCACCGGGACTCCCAGCAGATGTTTAGTAGTGGTGTCTCGTGCCATTGGGGGGAGAGTGGTATGCAGTATGCCTTTGATAAATCAGGGCGTACCTTGTTGAGTACTGCGTCGGTGTTGAAAGAATCATCACTGTTTTATCTGACTGTGAAATGAGAGGCAAACTGGTGAGAACAGGCAGACATGTCAAAACGATTTTGAGATTTCTGACTTAAAGACGATATCCAAAAACCTTTGTGACACAGAACATGGGCTTGGATTCAAAGTATCTGCAAGGTTACAGTGATTGAGGTCTGCCCTCTTCAGTATCGAAATAATTTTTTGTCTCTGTCGGGTCTTTTTTCAATACATCTTTTCACATTGCACCTAAATTTGCACTTAGAAAAGTTATTGAGCTTAGAACTGCTCCAAAGGCGCTGCCTAGCCATAAATGCTTTTCTGCAAGATTATGCCTTCTCATTTTTCTGATTTTTTAATAGGGTTCGATCCCAAGCATGACTACAGGAAGCAGCATTGATTTTGTTAACTCCTTTTTTGGAACTCACAGTTATTAATTGTATCTCTACTTGAAATATCAATAGACTCTCAGACGATGTTTCTTTCATTTCCCAGTCTACTTACAAACTAGCAGGGACAATCCCACAAACCCCAGCATCAGAGCTATTCATGGGCATGTGACACATGACACTGGCAGAAGGCACAAATGGTGAGTACAAGAAAATGCCAACTCTCTAAAAGTGACATTTTCAGAATTTGACTTAAAATTCAACTCTACCACTAAAGAGGATTTTAAATTACAATTCATTTGAGTCTAAACAGCATATCTCTAGCAGCTCCCAATCCAAAGTTATCACTTATTAAATGTAATAAGGTAACCCAGTGTTGGTCAATAGGAGAGATAGGCCTTACAACAGAGAACAATGACTTTAAAGTTTTTCATTGCCAGGACATGTAAAAGTTAAACACATATCCTTTATGTATTAAAAAGCAAGGTTTAGGCATAGCAAAAGATTTAATTGGCAATGTTGAAATGGCAGTGTACAACTGCACTAAAGGCTGCAGTGGCAGACCTGAGACATGTTTTAAAAGGCTACTTTAGTGGGTGGCACAATGGGTGCGCAGACCCAGTAATTTAATTTACAGGCCCTGAGTACATGTATTACCATTTTTTAGGGACCTACAAGTATATTAAATGTGCCAATTTGGTGTAGGCCAATTTCCCCATGTTTGAGGGAGACAGCACACACACTTTAGCACTGGTTAGCAGTGGTAAAGTGCACAGAGTCCTAATGCCAAGAAAAAGAAATTCAGTAAAACAGGAGGAGTGAAGGTAAAACGTCTAGGGGAACACCACACCAAGGATGTCAGGTCTAACACTGGCTGATTCCACTTCAACAAATCCACTTGCACTAATATTTTCCTGTTGAGGTTTGCGATCTCAAGCTTTATCCCACAATGCATCATTTATAAGGCAATGATGGAGTTCAAGAAGTTTTCATTACAAACAAGTCTATACCAAAAAGCATGGCCTTGTGCTAGTGTGCTGCCCATAAAGAAAGCGGTAGTGCTTTATGTATCCAGACGCGTCAGTCCACTTGTTTAAGGAGTTCTGTAGACTTCCATTTGCTTACAAAGCTTCGGGACATGAGGTGCAGAGATGTGTAGTAAAACCACATTTATAGTATTTTCCAGAATTCATTCTTCATCTCTTCTTGGCTCATCCTTGAAAACACAGCCACAGTGAAGTGCACAAGGGGATAGCTCTGTGAATTTTCATGTGCACAGACCTTGTTCAAACTGCCGTAATGTATATTTCTTTCATGTGCATGCGTTGCTCATATTGGGTTCTGGTTTATATGCTATTACTGAATGTGCACAAGATTGCTGGTTATTGCTTGTGCTCATAAGAAGCAGTACTTTGGCACAGTTACATCTGTGCACAGTAGTGGTACCGCAAAGGCGAGAGCCTTCTGCTTGAATCGGCTTGGTTGATAATTGAGGAAGAGGGAAGCCAGGAGAAAGGTCAATGATGATCCAGCCACAACCACTCCAGAGCATGATATTCTTGCTGATGCTATAGGTTTGGAGTTAGGATTAACTAACGACCTAATAGCTATAGAGCCTCCTGGGTGTCCTCATTCAATTTCTTCTGTCTGCGTCCATGAAAGCTTATGCCCATGATTGGTCCTCTGTCTGAAACAGCTGCGACAGTAAGAACTGTGCCATGCCAGTCACCGTGCAAGATAGAGAGCACGTCTGTGCTTCAGCAGTGCCAATGCACTCTCCCACACAGGCATCGCCCTATCCAGTACTGCCCTAGTTATGCATAGTCTGAGTCAACAGAGTCGCCGAAAGACATTTCCCATCTATCAGCAGCCTCCTCGGGCATTGACTGAATCAGCATTGCCCTCACTCAAGAAGTGTCTCGTCCAATACAGCCACCCACTTGTGCACTGTCCCATCTGGCATTGCCTCAGTTGGCCACTGTCCCATCCATCACTGTCCCACACTAGCAGTGTTCCATCCTGTGCTACTATCAGTGACCAATCTAGTACAGCCACTCTCTGGCACTGTCTACATCATCACTCTTACAACCAGCACAGCTGCACCTAGCAATAACCACTCTGGAACCTTTCAACCTAGCACTGCACTATTCCAGCACTGTCCTACTGAAACTCTCCTACCCAGAACTGCCCTCACTCTGCAACGTCCATTCAGCCCTCCTACACCGTGGCACTCTGCCCTCAGCATTGACAAGCACATTTAGACACACTCTCAGACTGTCCTTACCCGCAGCCCTTGCCCTCCTCCTAAATGCACCATGAGAGTACTCAATATTTGATATGTACCCTTTTAGAACATAGAACTTTATAAATAAATTTAAGTGCGCACTGGTAGTAAAACGCACTATTTGGCTTGATTTTTTTCACAGATTTCTCGAGACAAATCTCCAGACCTCTTTTCAAGAAGGTGTGGTCGCTCGCTTCACTGGCTGCAACCTGGCTTTTGAGCATTGACCTTGTAGGCAGTGGGCAGAACCAGTGGGTGAAGTGGGTGGTCGCCTCCTAAACTAACTTTGGGCACCTGATCGTATATGGGGGCATATTCTCAAGAACGTGTGATAACCACCGCAAATTTAGCACAACGCAACTTTGCATATCCCAGTCCAGCGCGGGAAATTAACGCCTTGTTAACCAAGTATTCACAGCACGGCGGCCCACTGCGATACTCCCCAGATAACGCGCCAACTGACCGCGTTAGAATCAACGCCACGCCGCAAAGATGCAAAACACCAACGCAAAAAAAGCTGCGATGAGGCCAATCGCGATACGAAAATCAGCGAAACCCAGCTACAGGCCTGCAATCCACACGCGTCAGGCGGGAACAATCACCATAAAAGCAGAAAAAAACCAGACAAACAAATGCCAAACAACAGCGAAGCACAATGGACGTTGCCGGAGCAAGTACGGAGGAGAGCCAAAACCCCACAAGCCCCCCGGAGGACCATCCTGGGACTTCGGGGTCAGGGAAGGGCAAGGACAAGAAGAAGAGGAAGACGAAGTTCAGTTCGCAGGAAAACAGGATCCTGATTATGGAGGTGACAGAACACCATCAACAACTGTTCGTCACCTCCACTGTGTCATTGGCAACAAAAAATACATTATGGCAGTCCATCGTGGACAAGGTGAATGAAGTCGGAGTGCTGAAGAGGACAATGGGCGAGGTCAAGAGGCGCTGGAATGATGTCAAGCGCAAAACCAAGCAGAAATTCGCCAACAACCTGAAGGCAGCAATGCAGACTGGAGGTGGGAGCCCAGCGCCACAGGAGGAGCTGGACGACATGGAGGAAATGGTGTCCACAGTCATCAGTGGGGAGACGGTGGCAGGAGTTGGGGGCCCGGACACTGCTCAACAGGACCCGATACAACAGCAACAGGGTGAGTAACCACCAGGGCCTGGAGGGACGGGGGGAGGTGGGCACAATGGCACACATGCACAATTAAGTTGAGCACATCTGCGGACACACCATGCCCCAGACCACCAACTCCCACCAAGAGACCAACGTACCCCAGTATGCAACATGTCAACACTGTACAAGCACAGACGTCAGAGGCACACCTCATGAAAGTGATAAGGGGCAGCAAAATCTGAGCTGCAGGGGCGACTCCCCAAAAATGCAGCACACACATCACACTCAGAGCACATCTGCATTGACAACGATGTGACACAATCCGCAAAACACCTACAACAGAACACAGGACACTACTGGTGCCAGCTTAGGTGCAAACACTGGCCAATCGCAATTGGCATTGCAGGGATATGTGCGTTGATAATGTACAAGTACAAACACACATCCGTGATGTTGTCGAAATGTCCACTGTCCCCCATCAAATAGGCAGCTCCTCCCAAACAGCCACAATGTACCCAGTCATGCAGTCTGTATGTAAACATGTACAATGCGACAACATACATGTGGGCACATTGTTAAACTGCATCTCCCCTTCACATTGCAGAGGGACAATCAACACCTCCTGCAGAGCAGTCCGACCCTCTCTTCTCTGGAGATGAAGAGGACGACCACAGCTTCGACTCTGACGCCCTCCAACTGCTCGTGGAGAGCCTCCGCAGCCCACTTCCAGGAGCTGGGCAGCCCAGCTGCTACGAGGAGACCCCACCCTCTGCACAGACCACACAGCAGGCAGCACCACCGCTGCCTCCCAGGACCCCCACGGAGAACACATGGCCTTCCAACGCCGTGTTTTGGCGTGCCAGGAGAATCTGGCTGAACAGGTGCGGGTGGGCTTCGACCGCATGACAGACAAACTAGATGTCATACGTGGGTGTCTAAGTCCCATCAGGGACCACTCAAGGTCCCTAACGGACACCCACAGTCTGCACCATGCTCTCCAATGGACCATGGCTGACATCGCTGGAGCCCTGACTCAGAGAATAGTACAACTGTCCAGTCCGAGTGGCTCTAGCAATGTCACATGGGAGTTGGGAAACATGCGGAGGTTAATGGAGACCATGGAGCGGGCGAATGCGGAACGAGCGGCTGCCATGGCTGCACACCAACGAGAGGTAGCTGGGTTCCTCAATGACCTCAGGACCCTCCTCATGGCATTGCTGCCACAAGGCCTGGTGCGGATGCATGCTGCTGCCACCACTCCATCCACATCTCCGCCCCCTGAAGTGTCAGTGCCACACACTGCTGGAGACAGAACACCACCACCCACACGTGAGGCACATAAAACAGCAGAGAACGAAGATGCGGATGATACTGCCCTCGTGGTAAGGAGGACGCAGCAGCATGCATCTCATCCATAGGTCCGGCTTCAGCTTGGTACTGCCCTCTGCATCATCACCTTCCACTGTCCCCCCGATGCACTCTGCGACACTCACCTTGGACCTCGACATGGACTGCCATATGATGTTTGATCGCCATTGACACAGCAATCAGACTGCAGACTGTACTGTCCTCTTCCTTTGGACTTGTCATTCCCTGGAGGACCCTGGCTGGACCTCCACGGGACAACATCGTCATGTGGGGTTTGCATGGCCCTGTACTGCTCCAGATGCAACACTCCACTGAATGTGCATTAAACATTCATATACACACAGATGTGTCATGTCTATGGTCTTTTAAGTGTGGAAGTATGGATGAATGTGGGCTCACTGGACTCCTCTTACGTCCATGTGGCTCATGTCGTAGAACAGGGGTGACAGGGTGACACATTGCCCAATGCGGTCCGGGTGGCACTGACACAACAACAGGGGCACACACATGAGTTACTTCCTTGTCCAGCCCAGTACGGAACCATGCCCAGGGCCCCGGGGTCATCATACAGACCCTTACGCTGGACTGGCATACGCCAGGCCAGCCCACTCCGCTTATGCTCACAGGGGGGGACGGCAATGCTTCATGTCCCCTGTCTTTCCTGTGGTGATCTGCTGCTCACAGGTCTAGTTGTCAGCATGCCACAGCCACTCCTCACGGCTGGTTTACACCCACACCACACCCATCCAGCACACGCGTCACGGGACATGTGACCCTGCCAATGAAAAGGGACGGGCGCACGTGCTCGACGCCATTTCCACTCTCTATCTGGGTGCGTCCGTGTGGTGTTAATGTAGACATGAGGGCCTCGGGCCCTGCAACATCACATTCCCCAGGACCGGAGGTGACATGATGGCGTCTGCAACACGATACCCAATCATTCAGGGACCATGACTTTGGGACACAGACTTGGTGGCACCAGATACATTGTGGCCGGCACAGGCACACCGCCACGGGACGGTGACTTTGGGTGCACTGAGGTAGGGGCACCTTAAGTGCTGAGCGGGTGTGCAGCCAGCGATGATACCCCGTCCCGGCCGTCCGGACTGCTCAGGATTTGTGTGCCCTGCTGGACCGCAGTGTAGGCCAGAGCCAGCGGGCAGCGCGGGCCTACCGCCTCGTGGCGTCGCATCCCGGATCACAGAGTTAGTGGCACCTCAAGGGCTGAGCGGGTGTGCAGCCTGCGATGATGCCTGGTGCACTGGTATGTCCTCTGCCATGGCAAAATCAAGACCCAGAATCATATGTGAGACCTGGTGGCCTGCGGAGCGGGGCTGCATGATGTGGAGGGTGCCATGTCCGCGGGCCCCGGGCATGTGGCTTGCAGCGGCACGTGGTGGGCCCTCATTACTACACGCCAAGGGCGGAAGGAGAGCAGTGAGGCTTGGGTGCGCAGGGGCGGGCATGCACCGCTGGGCGGCAGGAGGGGCTGGAGTACATCTGCCTGGGTGCGCAGGGGCGGACAGGCGATGATGTCTTGTGCAATTGTGTGTACTTTGCCATTCATGTCTCTGGACTCTGTTTCAGATGTGTGACCTGGTGAACTGCACTACATACAGGCACGTGGTTGGAGACACACCTGTGGCAGCAGGTGGGCAGTGTGGCCTGGGCACTCTCTCTCCCTGTCCATCTCTTCTGTTATCTGTGTCTCACTCCCCCTCTCTGTCCGTCTTTCTCTCGCTCCCCCTCTCTGTCCATCTTTCTCTCGCTCCCTCTCTCTGTCCGTCTTTCTCTCGCTCCCCCTCTCTGTCCGTCTTTCTCTCGCTCCCTCTCTTTCTCTCTCTCTCTCCTTCGCGCTCTCTCTCTGTCCTTTGATGTGCGCAAGACACACCTTCTCATCATGATTGCAGGCTGTGACCTACGGATTGTCCCTAGGGGAGCCGCCATGTGTCTTCATTTCTGTTCTGTGTTTCTTTGAATAAATTTTCATTTGTTACATCGAAGGTGGATGTGTGATGCTCATTTTTGTGACAACACATGCATGCCACCAAATGTGATTGTGCGACATCTGGCGGATTGTTTGGTACATGTTCCGTATAGTTGATGTGGCATGTCTTTGGCCGGGGGCGGGGGCTGGGGTGGGGGGTCCTGGGGGTGGTGGCGGTGGGTGTTGTGGCCCTGTTGGGGCTCCGAGCTGCATGATCAGTGGCTCCATGGCATCTGTTGCCATTCAGGTGTGGCTCTGGGCTGGGCTCCATTTTGTGGTGCAGACTGTGGTCCGACTTTGCACCAGGTCAGAGCAGGTGTTAGTTTCCTGCTGCTAACAGGCCTTATCGCCTGTTTTGTGGTCTTATCGCCGATCTGGCAGCTCGTTGAGAATGTTGTGGAGTGGTGTTTTCGCTGCTTTTTGCACGGGTACGCCTACTCTGCATCTCATTAGCGATAGTTGTGGGGGTCATCTGTGGCGTATGTTTTTTGCGGATGCTATCACGGGTAAAATGGTGTTCTGGGCTGTTAACACCAGCTTGTGAATGGTGCGATGAATTTATCGCCACTTTGGCTGCGATAAAGTGCCGCTAACTCGGCGATAAGTCCTTGAGAATATGCCCCTTTGTTTTTTGCAATTACACACTGAATATTTTCTGCATGTTTTTAACCATGTACATTTGTATGTATTCCAATTTGCGATTATTTTTTTCTTTACTTGCTATACTTTTGACCGTTTATCTAACAATAGATACTTGTCCCAGTGTTCTCCGGTGGTGGTAGACTTTTGTCAGTAGCCTAGTTCTGTTTGGCAACTTTGTAACAAGCTGAACATAATGACAGCGACGGTCCTCCCCCGTTGCTACAATAACCTGATTTGTCATACTTGCCTTGTAACATGAAAGCTGACCTAGATATAGCTGAAATTGGCTTTATTCACCACTGCATCTTTGTGTTTTTTTAATAGAGATGTTTTTAGCTTTGTATTTCACAGAAACGCTTTTGATCGTTTTGTTCCGTGTTTTCCTATTATGTTTTCTCTGTAGCTGGTATGAAATAAAACGTGTAGTTGCTCAGGAAACTAATTAATGGCATTATTTTTATTTTTTTAATTCAGCCAATAATACCAGTGAGAGCCCAGGAAACAGTATCTCACTAGGCAGAGCTAAAGGCAAAGCACTTTAAATTGTGGTGCATTACTGAATATTAATGGGGAAAAAACTACAACAGCTCTATTAGTGCTAAATTCTGATGAGGCTTCATTTACCACATGATCAAGAGAGTCATACAAATAATGCCTGGTTCTACATTTAAGCCAACATCTCTGTTGGATCATTAATAACTTATAACTTTCAGTTATGCTGCTGGATTTTAGAAGTCACCACATGCACTAGAGGAGGCTAGTTAGTGCTTTTCTGCATGCACTCTCCTTAAAGCTAGTTTTCACTAGGATACATTAAATAAATGTAAAACAAAAATGTCTGTTTTTCCGTATGGGCTCCTGCAACATGGCACTCACATAGTAAAGTTAGAATACTTTTAGCAACCAGAGCCCCCGTGGCGGCGGCACTTCTGATGCCATGGCGATCTCCGTCAGGCTCTCGGAGATCTCTAAATGTGGTGGGTTATACTCCACCAGGGCAGCAGAGTACACGCCTCAACAGCCCTGGCAGAGCTCAATACAGGCCGCCAGGGTATAAACAAGGCACAGAGGGGCATATCAGCAACAGCCGGCGATAATTATCGCTAAGCGCGCTTAGCGCGAGGATAATTATCGCCGGCTATCGCTGAATTTTATCGCAGAGATAGCGCGCTATCAGCAACGCTTCTCTCCAAAGCGATAAAAATCCAAGCGATAGCTGCAAATGTGCGATTATCGCTGGAAATCCAGCGATAATCGCACAGAGATAGGCGATACATTGATGATAGGGCAGGGTGGTCTCATCATTATGATCCACCACCCATAGACTATAATTGCTTAGTCAGTTTCAAAGCAGGCGTAAGCAAACCTGCGATAAGCACGGTTAGCGCTACTTTTCTCGTCGCTACACAGGTTAGCGATTAGCTTGATAATTGGAGAAATGTCTGTTAGCGACATTCTCCACATTAGTTTAGCAGGGTACGCCCACTTTGCATATCATTGGCGATGCAAAGATGGGCGTTAGGGAAAGCGGCGCTGAGGCATAGGAACACGCATTAGCGTGTCCTTGCTGATAGTGCGATAAAATTATCGGCGCTTTTCGTCCGAAAACGGACGCCAAAGCGGCGATAATTTTATCGCGGGGCCTTGATGATATGCCCCTAAAGACCTTATATAGAATTTGCAGAAAGGGTACTCCACCACAAACATGGCGGGGTTCCCTGGTTCCAAACACCTGGTTTGCCTGCTCTATTCAGAATTGGGTGAACTGACACGTTTCCACTAGCAGAGCCTCAATGTCAACATAATTCTAAACTCCCACATGCACATATCTCTTTTTATCTCATTTGTAAATCAGGGTAATTGATGCAACATGTATGTTCCGTTCTTACCTTCTTTATGTCAACCCTTACAACTTTCTGAATGTTGCGACTCATTCCAAAGTACCTACGGACTGTTATTCAGTAGTAGTGGGTTTTGAGTCGGCATCAGTACCATTGCTCGCTTACTAATTCAAATTTTCATGCCCTGAAATGATAACTTGGTGAGTTCAACACACATTTCACTGCACATTTATATCTATACAACATATTTGAACCTGATTATCCAATATTGAGGTGTCTACGAATTTGACCCATAGTGGCCAGTTTTTTGTGTGAATCTGCACATAATGTCACTCGGTGTTTCTGCACACAGAACCCTCCTGGTGACAATGGAATCAATTTGTGTATGGAAACACATCTGGAATCCATAAATCTATGTGGGTCCAGGCCTGGCAAATCTGGACCCAAATGCTATTTATTCATCATTCTCAGCCTCGAAAGAGTAAGGCAAAAAATATGGGTTACCAGCTGGTAATTTCTTCTTTCCCTGCACTGTGCTACTCGTAATCAGTCTTTTAATGTGTTTTTAATAATTTGTAAAACGCAGATTCATACACCCACCTCTTACTTAAACCCGTTCTCCTCACTAATGGCATACAACCTCTTTGGCATGCTTGTTCTCAATGTTCCACTCATCCCCTAATGTTATACCTTTATCCCTTCTGAACACAATTTGTTTGTGTCTTTTATTATAAGTAGATGCTGCTTTTCACGAGGTATTGTGTTTTTTACTATGTTTTTGCAAGCTTGCATGAGATGTTTTGAATGTGTGTATTTTAAGCTTTACATTGAATGCCTTTTTAAACAAGTTTCTCCTTGCTGTATCATTGACGTTTGATACTATAAAGCAGTATCCAAGACAGAACTCTATAGTAACACTATACTATATTTTTCTTTGATAAGGCTCGGTGGGTAAGAAGAGACTGTACACATTTATATTCAATTGCTTGCCTCTCCCGGAGTTGGAGAACGTCTGTAGCAGAAAAAAGCCCTGCTAGACAGAGCCTCTTCACCCATCACTAATCACAGGCTAACTGCATTTTCTATTTTCCAACACAGATTCAATGTTTTCCACCAGCACTAAGGTAGGGTGTAAATTAGAATGTACACATACTGTCCTTCAGTTTCATAAGACTGCCATTACCCACACTTCAAAGCATGCAGATTCTTTTCAATTACTCTTAAGGGGGATATTTTTGGAGCAGGATTATTTTGCTGAGACAGACTCTGAGTACCAGACATATTCGCCTTCCAGATATGATGGCACTCTGCTGTGAGTAAGATAATGGCACTTTGTTGTTAGAATTTGATTAAAAATGTTTCTCACATTTTTCAAAACGTGTTAAGAGAATGAAAGTGGCACAGACTATTGAATATCTATCAAAAGATATTATTTCTGAGATGCTCTGTTTAGAGCCTGAATTGCTGTTTTGATAAAACAAAATCTCTGCGAAGCATGTTTTATTTTTGTATATGATATTTCTTTTTCACCTGTTGCAAAGTCATCCTGTGCCCTGGGCACCCCCCAACTTTTTGCTGACTGGTACTGGTGGTAACTGACTCTGACTGACCCTGGGCTTTACCTAACCAGGCCCAGGGCCAGTGCTATGGTGAAAACACTTAGAATACAGTGAAAACACCTACACACACTAGGGTACACTATGGGTTGGGGTACCCCTGTGATTGGCATGACCTACCCTATAAGCCCCTAGTATATAATAGGGCAGGGGAATTGAAACTATCTATCAGTCCCTAGTATTTAGCAGGGCATGGCAGTTTAGAGGCCAGCAGCTTTCTGCACTTGCATGTGTGCACTGCTGAGGCCTGAGGTCAGTTTTAAAAGCAGCCCTGGGTGCCAGGACTGCTTTTAAAAAGTAAATTGTGCCCAAACTCGACTTTGGTGTTTGGGGCACTTAAAAATGGATAACCTGCAAAGTTATGGCATATTAGGGACACCCAGGGTCTTCCCTAGGTGTCCCAGGGGTGGGGGGTCAGGTATCTATAAGGTAGACCCTTATAAAATGAGTTTTATATGCCCTGGGTTAAGTGAAATTTCACATTTCACTCCCCACATTGTGATAAAGTGCTGCCCAAATTCGACTTTGATGCTAGGAGCACTGTGAAGTGAGGATCTGCAATATTTTTACAGATTCAGAACCCCTAAAGTCTCCCTAGTTGTCCCATGGGGTGGGGGTCCTGTAGATATAAGCAAAGTACTTATAAAATATGTTTTTGTAAGTCCTGGTGCTGGAAAAATGGCCCAAGTCATTTTTCCAATTGCAAATCCCCTGTTACATAGGTTAACATGGTAGGAAGTTATTATCTAATAACTCTTGATAGGAGAGGGCTAGAAGTGCCATTCAAAGACTTCCCGAATGGTATTAATAAATTCAACAATATGATATTGTTGAATTTCTCCTAAAGTGTACATACAAGAAGTTATAAGACTTTCTTGTTTGTAAGTCCAGATTCAGCCTTCCAGTGGTCTGCCCTGATTGGTCAGAGTTAAGTGGATTAGCCAGGCTGCCTTGAAGAGGTGATAAAGAGCCCCTGGGGTCAACCAGCTCTGCTGGCAGGGCAGTGTGCTGTTCCATAGGAATGCCAGGCCAGGGGAGGAGTCGTAAACTATGTTCTTCAAAGAGGAGAGCGAGAGAACAGTGCCATTTACAACTCTGAACTTTCCACCTTAGGCAGATGGTAGGATTAAGGAAGGTATGAGCAGATGCAGGGGGAGAGTCTAAGTAAATTAGCCATCCTAAGGCTGTGTTTAGCCAGCTCTTACCTCCTTGCTGGAAAATCAGCCATTATGGATTTGGAAGATTTGATGCACTCTGGGACAAAATAATGCCACACTCTACAGGATGTGGTCATATCTTTTGAGGAGGTACCCTGCTCCCATTGGTCAGGAGTGACCTCCTGCATGACCCAGAGAACTTGGAATAAGTATCTGAGAGGGGCAGAGCCCTCCAGACCTGCTGCTTGAAACTGAAGAAAGCAAGACATTGTGCCAAGCTGAGAAGTTTTGCTGTGCAAATTCTAAGGCCTGACCTCTGAAGCCTGAACCATCAGAAACTACAGCCCTGTGGACTACCTTGCTGAAAAAGAAGCAAAGAGTAGACTCCCTGCAAGCTACAGGTTAACAGAGCTCACCTGGACCCTCACCACCAAGGATCGTCAACCTGGGGAACTACCAGTGGATTTGTAAGGGTGACGTCCAAGTGGATTGTGGCAACTGAAGTCCTCAACTTTCAAAGACCATCTTGGAGCTTCCAGACCCTTGGAGTGAGTTTGAGACACTTTGGGACCCTTTGAGGAACTTCAGGAAGAAGTTCAAGAAGTTTGGAGAACTTTGGAGGAACTTTGAAAAAAAGCTCCATAGAGGGACCGACTCAACCTGGTCAGCCAAGCCGCCTGCCTTCAACCGCGAGCCGGCCAAGCCATCCAGGTTCGTCCCGCTAAAAGCTCCGTTGGTCCAACTTCCAGAGTTTGACCGGGAGTAGAAGAAATCCGAGGCTGTCGAACCCTCACCGAATCCGGCCTGGTGAAGAGCATCGAGGGACCCCGCGAGAAAAAGCTCCAGAAAAGTTTCTAAGTCCGCTCGTAAAAAAGGTGACCGGGAGCAACCGCGAAAGCCAAGCCGCCTGCCTTCAACCGCTTGTCGGCCTGGATCCTGGGTTTTCCCCGCTGGAACGCTCCAGAGGTCGAACCGCAAAAGTTTCTAAGTCCGAACGTAGGAAGGTGACCAGGAGCTCATCGCAGGGCAAGCCGGCGAACCCTCACCGAATCTGGACTGGCTGAGAGCTTCGAGCTACCTCGGGGAGAAAAGCTCAAGAAAAGTTTCTAAGTCCGCAGGTAAAAACTGTGACTGGGACCTTCTGCGTGGGGTATCCGCTCAGGGCTCCATCGCGGTCGGCCTGAAACTTTGACTTTGGGTCGGTCTATCGCGAGCCTGTATCCCAATATGGTGCTATAACTTTCTAAGTGCTATATTTTGCTAAATCTTTGAAAATTCATATCTCCGGTTCCCTACATTGGATTTTTGTCGTTTTGGTGTCATTTTAAAGATACAAATATTTCCTACTTTTATAAATTGGTGTTGGATTTTTATTATGTGTTGTGTCTTAATTATTTACTGAATTGGTGTTTTTAAATGCTTTACATACCTGTCTTTGAAGTTAAGCCTGTCTGCTCGCAGCCACGTTACCAAGGGTTGAGCATAGGAATAATTTTCTAAGACCTATGCTGAGTCCTACCTATGGTTAGTGGCCTTATTGCCAGTGGCAGACCTACATTTGCCCCTACCAATAATCCACTTTCCAACATTTGGTGCTCAGCGGTGTGGATGAGGACTTGTGTTTAAAAGTACACCTTTCAGTAAAGTGAATTAAGATTATAAAAATCCTCTAAATTGCCTTAGAACAAAACTTTTGAGTTTGATTTTTGGAGTTTGGACTAAACTGTTTTTAATCCATTGTTTTGATTTTTCCAAATTGTTCTAAGTCTGTTGTGCCTAGTTTTTGTGACCCAAAACTAGGGAACCATGGAGCTGGACCTGGCTAAACTGTCCCAATTCAAGATGGCTGATCTTGGGGAACAGTGTAGGCTTAGGGGGCTGCCTGCTTTCAGGAAGCTTAAGAAGGCAGGGTTGCTTGAGTCCCTAAAGGCCTGGGCTGGGGCAGCTGAGGAGAGTCAAGGGGGGATAGAGGGTGTCCCCCCCAACCTCATCCAAGAGGAGGGTGAGGATGATGCTGCTTCCATTTTCTCTAGTGTGAGCCATATGAATCCAGATGGTGGGAGTGGGGAAGGGTCCCTTACTCAGGGACCACCACCGTCCCTTGCAGAGAGACAGCTTAAGGCGCAATTAGCTTTGATAGCTTTGGAGCAGAGGAAAGTGGAATTGTCTGAGAAGAGATGGGAGAGGGAGGAGGCGTTGAAAAGAAATGGTGGCAGTGAAAATGATGAAGATTTTGAGATGTCCTGGGGTGGTGCATTTGATCACAAACTTCCCGAGGGTATAGTACCCAAGTACACTGAGGGGATGACATTGACAAATGGCTAGCAGCTTTTGAGAGGGCCCTTAGAATGAGTAGGGTCCACTCTAAGTATTGGGGTGCACTCCTGTAGGAGTTGATTCCAGTAGCTGGGAGGGATAGGCTCCTGACCCTGAAGGGAGAGGATGCAGAATCATACCAGCAGATGAAGGCATGCTTAGTTAAGAGATTTGGTCTGACTCCAGAGCAGTACAGGGTGAAGTTTAGAGGCACCCAGAAATTGAGTTCAAAGTCTTGGTTAGACTTTGTGGACGTTTCAGTGAAGGCACTGGAAGGCTGGATTGTTGGTAACAAAGTTGACACATATGAGGGATTGTATAATTTGTTTTTGAAAGAACATATTTTGACTCATTGTGCAGAAGAGAAGTTAAGCCAGTATCTAGTGGACTCTAAGCTGACAGACCCCAGAGAGCTGGGTGAAGCAGCTGATGAGTGGATGAGAACCCGGGTTTCCATACAGCACCAGGGGGGTGACCAGAAGAAAGGAGGACAGGTCCCTCCCCAGGGGAAAGCCCAAGGGAAAGAAGGTCAAAACCAGAAGGAGTCCTCCAAAGACCCACAAAAACCTGCACAAGGAGGGGTGGCCCGAGCCAACCCAAATCCAAAGGGAGGTGGAATCAGGGAAAGAATGGTAGGTTCTTTGATCCCTCAAAAGTGGGTAAGTGCTTTGACTGTAACCAGCCAGGGCACAAACAAGGAGATGCTGTCTGCGCCAAGAAGCTCCCCCCTAAGGGGCCATCCACAGGGATTGCCAGTGTCAGTGTAGGGGTGGAGAGTGGTGCCCCAGTGAGGAGTAGTCAGGTGGTGGAAGCAACCTTAGTGTCCCTGGGTGGGGTGAATATTGCAACCCTTGCTGCCTTACCTCCAAACATGGACAAGTACAGGCAGAGGCCTAAACTGAATGGGACTGAGGTTGAGGCTATCAGACACTGGGGCTAGTGTAACTATGGTCCTGGATGAGCTGGTGCCTCCAGAGAGGTTGTTACCTGGTGAGTTTCACCAGGTGACTTATGCAGACTGCACTACCAAACTCCATCATATGGCTGTGGTGGATTTGGAATGGGGAGGTGTGACAGGCCCTATGAAGGTAGCTGTGTCAAAGGTGCTCCCAGTCCAGTGTTTACTGGGCAATGATCTTGAAGCCTCTGTGTGGTCAGAGGTGGAGAGAGGACTCCATATGAAAATATTGGAGCTCCCTGAGTGGGTATGTGCTGTGACTAGGTCACAGACTAGCCAGAAGGGAGGGGCTGGACACTTGGACCCTGGAACAAAGGGCCAAGCATCCAAGGACAAGGGCACTGGGCCTGGTGAGCCAGCCCAGGGAACTCCAGAGGTGCAGGAAGAATCTAACCCTGATGGGGAGGATCTGGCCTCTGAGGGAGGGACTCCATCCCTGTCAGAGCTGTCAGATTTGGAAGAACTGACAGGAGCAGGTGGACCCTCCAGAGAGGAGTTCAGTAAGGGACAGCGTGACAGTCCCACCCTTGAGAGCTTGAGGCGGATTGCTTCTAAGCAAGAGGAAGGGGATGACAGTGGGTTTCACAAACTCTACTGGGAAGATGGACTGCTGTATACTGAGGCCAGAAACCTCAAGGAGGGGGCCACCAGGAGGTTGGTGGTGCCCCAGAGGTACAGAGAGTTCATCCTGACTTTGGGTCATGATATCCCCTTGGCAGGACATTTGGGACAGACAAATACATGGAACCGGTTGGTGAACCATTTCTACTGGCCCCATATGTCTGAAAAGGTAAAGGAGTTTTGCAGCTCCTGTGTCACCTGTCAGGCCAGTGGCAAGGCAGGGGGCAAGACAAAGGCTCCCCTAATACCACTGCCAGTGGTTGTGGTCCCTTTTGAAAGGGTGGGGATGGACATTGTTGGTCCCCTGGACCCACCTACTGCATCAGGGAATAGGTATATCTTAGTGGTAGTGGACAATGCCACTAGGTACCCTGAAGCAATCCCTCTTAGAACCATTGATGCTCCTGCAGTGGCTCGAGCACTGCTTGGTGTGTTCACCAGAGTCGGTTCTCCAAAAGAGGTGGTGTCAGATAGGGGCACGAATTTCCTGTCCAGCTATCTGACTGCTATGTGGGATGAGTGTGGTGTCAACTACAAGTTCACCACCCCCTATCACCCACAGGCAAATGGTCTTGTTGAGAGATTCAACAAAAGCCTGAAGGGCATGATAAATGGGTTGTCAGGGAAACACAGGAGGAGATGGAATGTTCTCCTCCCATGCTTACTGTTTGCCTACAGGGAGGTGCCACAGAAAGGGGTTAGTTTCAGTCCCTTTGAGTTGTTGTTTGGACACCCTGTGAGGGGGCCATTGAGCCTGCTGAGAGAGTCCTTAGAGAAGCCTCTTAAAGAAGCAAAGGACAATGTGCTTGACTATGTGCTAGGCCTGAGATCTAGAATGGCGAAGTACATGTACAAGGCAAACAGGAAACTGGAGGCCAGCCAGGAGCTCATGAAGCACTGGTATGATCAAACGGCTACTATGCCTGAGTATACTCCAGGACAATTGGTGTGGGTGTTGGAGCCTGTGGCTCCCAGGGCCCTCCATGACAAGTGGAGTGGGCCCTATCCAATCTTAGAAAAGAAGGGTGAGGTTACCTATTTGGTTGACCTTGGTACCCCTAGGAACCCTCATAGGGTCCTGCATGTGAATAGATTGAAACCTCACCATGACAGGGCAGACATGACCATGTTACTGGTCACTGACGAGGGTGTGGAGGAGGAAACTGAGCCTGTGCCCGACCTCCTCTCCACTAAGGTGCAAGATGGGTCAGTGGAGGGGGTGATACTCTCTCCCAAGTTGACAGACCAGCAGCACAGAGACTGTAAGCAAGTGCTGGAGCAGTTTGCTGGCCTGTTCTCTTTGACCCCAGGCATCACTGAGTGGTGTGTGCACCACATTGACACTGGTGACAGCCTACCTGTCAAAAATAAACTGTATAGGTTGTCTGACCATGTCAGAGCCAGCATTGGTTGCTAAGATGCTGGAATTGGGGGTAATTGAACCGTCTGAGAGTCCATGGGCCAGTCCAGTGGTACTGGTGCCTTAACCTAATCCTCAGGGGAGTCCCAAGGAGTTAAGGTTCTGTGTGGACTACAGAGGATTGAATTCAGTCACAAAGACTGACGCTTACCCTATACCTAGAGCTGATGAGCTCATTGACAGGTTAGGGGCTGCTAAGTACCTGAGTACTTTTGATTTGACTTCAGGTTACTGGCAGATTGCCCTCACTGATGGAGCAAAGGAGAGGTCAGCATTCTCCACACCAGAGGGACATTATCAGTTCAAGGTAATGCCCTTTGGCTTAAAGAATGCACCTGCCACCTTCCAAAGGTTGGTGAACAGGGTCTTGTCTGGGTTGGAACAGTTCAGTGCAGCTTACCTGGATGATATAGCTGTATACAGTTCTACCTGGGGGATCACTTAAGCCACCTAAGGGAAGTGCTTCAGGCCATGCAGCCGGCAGGCCTGACTATTAAGGCAAGCAAGTGCCAAATAGGGCAGAGTTCTGTGGTGTACCTGGGCCACCTGGTAGGTGGGGGCCATGTACAGCCTCTCCAAGCTAAAATCCAAACTATTTTGGATTGGACAGCTCCTGTTACCCAGACTCAGGTCAGGGCATTCCTTGGACTGACAGGGTACTATAGAAGGTTTGTTCAAAATTATGGGACCATTGTGGGGCCCCTAACAGAACTCACTTCTAAAAAGAGGCCCAAGAAGGTGGATTGGACCCCAGAGTGTCAGAAAGTTTTTGACACTCTGAAAGCTGCTATGTGTTCAGCACCAGTGCTACTAGTCCCTGACTACACAAGAGAATTTGTGGTTCAGACCGATGCTTCAGAGCAAGGGATTGAGGCAGTGTTGTCACAGCTAAATGAAGAGGGCCTTGATCAGCCAGTTGCCTTTATTAGCAGGAGGCTTCTTCCCAGAGAGCAGAGGTGGAGTGCCATTGAGAGAGAGGCTTTTGCTGTGGTTTGGACCCTTAAAAAGTTGAGACCATATTTGTTTGGGACTCACTTTCGTGTTCAAACTGACCACAGGCCTCTCAGATGGCTCATGCAGATGAGAGGGGAGAATCCCAAGCTGTTAAGGTGGTCCATGTCCCTACAGGGAACGGACTTTACAGTGGAACACAGACCTGGGGTTGCCCATGCAAATGCAGATGGACTTTCCAGGTTTTTCCACTTAGCTGATGAGGACAACCAGGGTGTAGGTTAGTAAACCATCACCTTTCGTTTGGGGGGGGGGGGCTATGTTGCAAAGTCATCCTGTGCCCTGGGCAACCCCCAACGTTTTGCTGACTGGTACTGGTGGTAACTGACTCTGACTGACCCTGGGCTTTACCTAACCAGGGCCAGTGCTATGCTGAAAACACTTAGAATACAGTGAAAACACCTACACACACTAGGGTACACTATGGGTTGGGGTACCCCTGTGATTGGCATGACCTACCCTATACGCCCCTAGTATATAATAGGGCAGGGTAATTGTGACTACCTATCAGTCCCTAGTATTTAGCAGGGCATGGCAGTTTAGAGGCCAGCAGCTTTCTGCACTTGCATGTGTGCACTGCTGAGGCCTGAGGTCAGTTTTAAAAGCAGCCCTGGGTGCCAGGACTGCTTTTAAAAAGTAAATGGTGCCCAAACTCGACTTTGGTGTTTGGGGCACTTAAAAATGGATAACCTACAATGTTATGGCATATTAGGGACACCCAGGGTCTCCCCTAGGTGTCCCAGGGGCGGGGGGTCAGCTATCTATAAGGTAGACCCTTATAAAATGAGTTTTATATGCCCTGGGTTAAGTGAAATTTCACATTTCACTCCCCACATTGTGATAAAGTGCTGCCCAAATTCGACTTTGATGCTAGGAGCACTGTGAAGTGAGGATCTGCAATATTTTTACAGATTCAGAACCCCTAAAGTCTCCCCTAGTTGTCCCATGGGGTGGGGGTCCTGTAGATATAAGCAAAGTACTTATAAAATATGTTTTTGTAAGTCCTGGTGCTGGAAAAATGGCCCAAGTCATTTTTCCCATTGCAAATCCCCTGTTACATAGGTTAACATGGTAGGAAGTTATTATCTAATAACTCTTGATAGGAGAGGGCTAGAAGTGCCATTCAAAGACTTCCCTGAATGGTATTAATAAATTCAACAATATGATATTGTTGAATTTCTCCTAAAGATGTACATACAAGAAGTTATAAGACTTTCTTGTTTGTAAGTCCAGATTCAGCCTTCCAGTGGTCTGCCCTGATTGGTCAGAGTTAAGTGGATTAGCCAGGCTGCCTTGAAGAGGTGATAAAGAGCCCCTGGGGTCAACCAGCTCTGCTGGCCGGGCAGTGTGCTGTTCCATAGGAATGCCAGGCCAGGGGGAGGAGTCGTAAACTATGTTCTTTAAAGAGGAGAGCAGAGAACAGTGTCATTTACAACTCTGAACTTTCCACCTTAGGCAGATGGTAGGATTAAGGAAGGTATGAGCAGATGCAGGGGGGAGAGTCTAAGTAAATTAGCCATCCTAGGGGTGTGTTTAGCCAGCTCTTACCTCCTTGCTGGAAAATCAGCCATTATGGATTTGGAAGATGTGATGCACTCTGGGACAAAATAATGCCACACTCTACAGGATGTGGTCATATCTTTGAGGAGGTACCCTGCTCCCATTGGTCAGGAGTGACCTCCTGCATGACCCAGAGAACTTGGAATAAGTATCTGAGAGGGGCAGAGCCCTCCAGATCTGCTGCCTGAAACTGAAGAAAGCAAGACATTGTGCCAAGCTGAGAAGTTTTGCTGTGCAAATTCTAAGGCCTGACCTCTGAAGCCTGCACCATCAGAAACTACAGCCCTGTGGACTACCTTGCTGAAAAAGAAGTAAAGAGTGGACTCCCTGCAAGCCACAGGTTAACAGAGCTCACCTGGACCCTCACCACCAAGGATCATCAACCTGGGGAACTACCAGTGGATTTGTAAAGGTGACGTCCAAGTGGATTGTGGGAACTGAAGTCCTCAACTTTCAAGGACCATCTTGGAGCTTCCAGACCCTTGGAGTGAGTTTGAGACACTTTGGGACCCTTTGAGGAACTTCAGGAAGAAGTTCAAGAAGTTTGGAGAACTTTGGAGGAACTTTGAAAAAAAGCTCCATAGAGGGACCGACTCAACCTGGTCAGCCAGGCCGCCTGCCTTCAACCGCGAGCTGGCCAAGCCATCCAGGTTCGTCCCGCTAAAAGCTCCGTTGGTCCAACTTCCAGAGTTTGACCGGGAGTAGAAGAAATCTGAGGCCGGCGAACCCTCACCGAATCCGGCCTGGTGAAGAGCATTGAGGGACCCCGCGAGAAAAAGCTCCAGAAACATTTCTAAGTCCGCTTGTAGAAAAGGTGACCGGCAGCAACCGCGAAAGCCAAGTCGCCTGCCTTCAACCGCGTGTCGGCCTGGATCCTGGATTTGCCCCGCTGGAACGCTCCAGAGGTCAAACCGCAAAAGTTTCTAAGTCCGAACGTAGGAAGGTGACCCGGAGCTCATCGCAAGGCAAGCCGGCGAACCCTCACTGAATCCGGACTGGCTGAGATCTTCAAGGGACCTTGGGGAGAAAAGCTCCAGAAAAGTTTCTAAGTCCGAAGGTAAAAACTGTGACCGGGACCTTCCGCGTGGGGTATCCGCTCAGGGCTCCATCGCGTTCGGCCTGAAACTTTGACTTTGGGTCGGTCTATCGTGAGCCTGTATCCAAATATGGTGCTATAAGTTTCTAAGTGCTATATTTTGTCAAATCTTTGAAAATTCATATCTCTGGTTCCCTACATTGGATGTTTGTCGTTTTGGTGTCATTTTAAAGATAAAAATATTTCCTATTTTTATAAATTGGTGTTGGATTTTTATTATGTGTTGTGTCTTAATTATTTACTGAATTGGTGTTTTTAAATGCTTTACATACCTGTCTTTGAAGTTAAGCCTGTCTGCTCGCAGCCACGTTACCAAGGGTTGAGCATAGGAATATTTTTCTAAGACCTATGCTGAGTGCTACCAATGGTTAGTGGCCTTATTGCCAGTGGCAGACCTACATTTGCCCCTACCAATAATCCACTTTCCAACAGCACCGTTTTAGCCAGTCCTATGGACACAGAGTGCGATTTCTGAACATACTAAATGAGGGTAGTGAACAATACAAAATACACTCAGAGTTAATGATTCATGGCTTGCTTCATGGTTAAAAAGCCCCTTCCTTTACAATTGAATCACTTTGTTATAAATACTTTGTTTTGCTGGGTTTACCCACGTTATACTGAATGGGACAGAGAGCTAAAAATGGCCCGGCCAAACTTTTCAGTCTAGCTTTACAATGCACTGAGCCAGGGCTGGACTGGCAATACCGGGCATTTCCTCGGGAGGCTGGAAGGGTGGGGTGCTGGTTTTGTGACAGGTGGTCGGTTTGTGTCCCCTGTACCAAATTCAGCAGGCCGCTGCTTATTTTCTAGCCTCCTGGGGTATCTGGAGTCAGTGCTAGCCTTAGGGCAGCACCCTTCACACTCTCAAAGTCCAAAACAGACCTTACTAAATCACTGTTGTCCGTCTTTCATTTCCAGGACGTCAGTCATCGTGGAAATAAAAGACAGACAGTGCGCTGCACATACAAGGTCGCTTATAGCTACCAGTCAACCTGTAACAAGCTAAGAATAGAGTGTGCATGCCTTTACAGACTCTAGACCTCCACAAGCGCTTAGTCACAGATACATCCTGAGCTATGGGGTGAGTGATGCTCGGCCCATTCTGGATGGATCCTCCACTGGCCGGTTCCTGCTGATGGACGGCTTTTCAAAGAGCAGGTTGTACTCAGTTGCAAGAGCGTCATTGCTGCCTGGGCTGTGGCCAACAGAAGGCTTGCGTAATCTCTGGTTAGGGGGCATTCTATGACATTAAAGTAATGACGGCTGATAGCTGGAATTGCTGCTGGGTGGGAGGGGGCCAAGCACTTCAATTGTCTGGGCCGCGGTACTTGGCCTTCAAACCGGACAGGCTTGCACGGCCGACGACTGACTGCGAGTCAAGCAAGCACATGGATCTTTCCACAAAGCACTTCACCCTCCAAGAATGTGGTATGCAATTGCTATGACAGTCCTTTGGGATTCAGAGGATGATTTGGCAGAAACATTCTTTTGTATTAAAGTGCTGAAACTCCAACAAAAGTAAATGTGAGAGTGACAAATTACCCTGTTTTCACAATAAATCTCTCTTTTAAATGTCAGAATTTGGCCAGAATGCCTGTAATATTTGGTGTTCTGACCTTTACTACATTCCATGCAATCTTCTCTTTCATATGTCATCCCTTCCTAAACCTACACTGCTCTGCCAATACAATTCTATCTTCATTTGTGGTACCTCTAGGCACCTTGACAAGAATGTGTTCACGACCTCCAACACACCCCTTAGACCTGAAACACTTCCTGGCAAGTAAGTGCCTGAGCTCAGTACTTAGGGTGCACCTCCTTAATGCAGTCTTCTCTTTTAGGCCCCTGTGAGTGAGTAAGGTAAAAGATTCGCCGCTTTGGCAGTGCACCAGAAATACATCAGGGCTTTTTTCTGGGGCCCACAAATTCTGAGTTGAAACTGCAGCGCCAAACACCAGGCCCTGCATGACAGTGCATTTGATTGCTGAATTTCAACACCCCTCTTTTCACTGGGCAGTTCAGAACGTTTGTGTGTGTACAGTTGTGTGCTCTCTACAAATACTAAGATGGTCTAACAGAAAGAATCACTAAACTCATATTCCCACAGGTCACAGTCTCTGCCCAGCATGTTTCAAGAATTTGAATTTTGGCGCCCCTGCGACCTACGGTACCATCGCCAGCCCCACTGCGGAATTGTATTAAGGATTACAGAGCAACCACTTGATGATATAAAATGCGGGGGCAATCCCTGTTCACCTTCACTCTCGCGGGGACCAGTGATGGCTTGAATGCAGCAACTTCTCTGATGGTGCAGCTTCATTCCAGAATCAAAATTGGGCTTTGGTATTTTTAATTTGACTCGTTAGTTCCAGGCAGCAGCTCAGCAGCTCAGCACTCTACCATTATCCTTTTTTTACAGTTTCATATACTGCAAACTCGTCCCAAGGGCCGTGGCACGCTCCATATGAGTGCCGGTTAAATTACACAAGGTCCCATTCATTTTGTAAGGCACAGTGAGATTACGTGATTTGCCCAGAATCACAGGATATTTACCTGACGCCAGACTTCGAACATGGTTCCCAGTTCCAAAGTCGACAGCTCTAGCCGTAATGCTACATCATCTCGGACCATGCCACATTGAAACCACTTTGTCGGTCAAAGAAAGGCACCTTTCAAAGATGTTCAGCAATTACAAACGTCGTTCATCCCACCTTTTGAATAGCAGGACTAGGTGGAAGCTGGGCCTTTGTAAGATTGTGTAGTTTCTGCTTGGGTTACCAAGCTTGATTGCTTTTCCACTTCATCCCTAAGTCAGGAGGTGTATTTGTACAACAGTCAATGGTATCCCTGCCTTTAAAAAGGTGCATGGCTACTGGTCATGTCACTAACTTCCATACTTGTCTAT
>CAWUFW010021439.1:0-120785 GCA_963921515.1 Calotriton arnoldi | reverse complement strand
AAGTTTAAATATGTAAAGTTTAAAATATGTTTTATATTTATATATATGCCAAGGTGTATTGAAGAATGAGAATGAGTGGGTGTATAAGTGTTTGAATGGATGATTTAGTAAGTGCATGACTGTCTGTATAAGTGAGTAATTAAATGTGTCTTAGTGAATGAATTAGTTAGTCACTAAACTATGTAAATGTCTGTATCTGTCTGTCAGTTGGTGTGTAAGCAGTTGCATGGGTTGGTGAGTAGCTAAATGAGTGTCCATATGGGTTATTGATTGGTTGTCTGAGTATCTGTATGGGTGCCAGAGTATCTATGTGGGTGGGTGGGGGGTGTGTGACTCCGTGCATGGATATATAAGTGGGTGATTCAGTGGGTGTATGGGTTGAAGAGTACATCTGTGAAGAGCGGTATGGATGGGTGAGTGTGTGTATGGTTGTGTTTGTGAGTGAATGGATGTCTCAGTGGTATATGTGTGAGTAACTACATATCTGAAAAGCAGTATATGTGAGTGACGGAGTATATAAATGAACTATATGTGAGAGTGAGTGATTGTGAGAGTGACTGTATAGATGAATGTGTGGTTGTATCAGTGATTGTATAAGAGAGTAAGTATGTGTTTGTGTCTGTAAGTGAGCTTGTTTTTGAATAACTGTATAGGTGTGTGAATGGAAGTGTGATTGATCTTTTCCATGACTGACTAGGTGTGTGAGTAACGCTATGGATGAGTGGCGGTGTGTGAGAGTCTGTATAGGTGTATGAGTACATGTGATAGTGCTGTATTAATGAGTGACTGTATGGGTGAATGAGTAGATGTGTGTGAAGACCTAGGAATCAGTGAGTGGGTATGTAGTAACTGGTATTGGAGTGTCTATGGTTTCGAAAATGGTAGTCTGTATTGTAGAGTAGGTGTATGAAAGGTTATATTAGGGAGTGAGGAGGTGCTTCAGATTATCATGTGAATGATGTCATCAGTGATGTTATCAGTGATGTCACTGACCATGTCATGAATGATGTAATATGTGACGTCATCAGCAGTGCATTGCGGGGGCGCGAGTTATAGTTAACTGAACTAACTATAACGGTGGAATTTCTATGGTTTTGTAAGAGTGAAATGTCCAGCTAACTATAACATCCCTGAAACCTATGGTTTTTTTAGTGAATTTCTAAGGTTTTTTAAATGCTAATTTCTAACTATAACGTACCTGAAACCTATGGTTTTTTCAGTGAATTTCAATGGTTTTTTAAATGCTAATTTCTAACTATGACATCCCTATTAAGTCCCCTTGAATCCTGAAGGTCCCTGGTGGCCAAGTAGCCCACCAGGTACCTCCAGTAAGCACCACAGGGGTGTGTTGCAGAGAGGTGCTCCGAGGCCATGCCCCTTTTACACCACGCTGCAAACGCGGCGTCTGGCACACTGCTGCTCAGAGGATGAAGTCCACTTGTGTCTTGAGGTCCTCAGGACACAAGAGGACCTCATTGCCCCACCAGCAGCGCACCAGAAGCCGCGTTTGCAGAGTGGTGTAAAAAGGGGCATGGCCTCGGAGCACCTCTCTGCAACACACCCCTGTGGTGCTTACTGGAGGCACCTGGTGGGCTAGTTAGCCCCCAGCGACCCTCAGGATTGAAGAGGAATTAATTCCCCAACTTAAAACGCGCCACAGGGCGTGTTTACACACATGTCACATCAGGCCCCGCCCCCTCCCTTCACCACTGTGTAAACGCGCCCTGTGGCGCATTTTAAGTTGGGGGATTAAGTCCCCTTGAATCCTGAGGGTCCCTGGGGTCCAATTAGCCCACCAGGTACCTCCAGTAAGCGCCACAGAGCTGCCTTGCAGAGAGGTGTAAAAAGGGGCGCGGCCACGGACCACCTGTCTGCAACTCAGCCCTGTGGCACACACTGGAGGTACCTGATGGGCTAGTTGGCTCCCAGGGACCCTCAGGATTGAAGGGGAATTAATCCCCCAACTTAAAACGCGCCACAGGGCGCGTTTGCACAGTGGTGCAGAGAGGGGCGGGGCCTGATGTGACAAGTGTGCAAACGCGCCCTGTGGCGTGTTTTAAGTTGAGGGATTAAGTCCCCTTGAATCCTGAGGGTCCCTGGGGGTCAACTAGCCCACTAGGAACTTCCAGTAAGCGCCACAGGACTGCGTGCAGAGAGGTGGTCCAAGGCCACGCCCTTTTTTCAGCGGGATTCGCAACTCCAGCGCGAATTTTGCCGATTTTTTAAAAAAAATGCTTTTTTGGGCCCTGAGCAGGCCTAGGGGGTAGGGTGTTTCTACCCTGCCCCCTTTTCTTTTTTTTCACCTTTGTTTTTCTGTTTTCTTGTGACTCGGTTCATGTGGACATATCCACTGTGTACGTGGCTGTTAAAGGCACACCCCGTTAAACTCAAAGCACCCACTGCAGCTCATGTGTGCGAGTGGGACAGGAGGTCACTTGCCAGGTCACTGGCACCCGGCTCCCACCTGCAGGCTCTGACTGGCCCTTAATCCTAAACCCTGGCCCTTAATCCTAAACCCTACCCCTAAACCTTAGCCCTAAACCCTATCAGTCTAAGCACCTCACTCTAAGTTTATGTTGCCCAACAAATGCACAGATGCTATGGATCAGTAGGAACTACACAACATGTTTAGGTACTTGAATAAGTGTGACAGTGTCTATATGGGTTTGTGAATATCTGTAACAGTGACTGTATAGGTTTGTGAATGGGTGTAATAGATCCTATATCGGTATGTGAATAGGTGTGACATTGTCTGTATGGATTTCTGAATAGGTGTAACAGTGACTGTATAGCTTTGTGAATGGGTGTCACAGTCTCTATGGGCATGTAAATTGGTGTCAAAGTGTCTCTATATCTATGTGAATGGTTCTGACGGTGTCTGCATGGGTGTAACAGTGGGTGTGAACGTTTCTGTATCGGTATGTAACTGGATGAGACAGTATCTATATGAGGATCTGAATGGGTGTGAGAGTAAGACTGATTGTAAAATTTAGTATATATGTATAGTTTTTTACCCCCTCTCGCACTAACTCCATGGATTCCCCACAGAGTTGCACGGGGGCCTCGCTGAGCCTCACGGGAGATCCGCGGATTTCGCGAGTGGGCAATTTTTTTTTCCTGGTTTCTGACCCCAGGACAAATGTTCACCCCTGTTTGTTAATATGCACAAAAACCTCTTACTTGACCCCTTCATTGAGTTTGCAAACAAATTTTCTGCCCCAGAGACCATTTCCCAGACAAACAAAATGGCGGCCTCAACTTTTCTGTGAAGGTACGGCCAGTTAATCAGAAGTTTGGCAGTGCGCATGAATCCACGGATTACCCATGTGTGAATCCCCAATTAATTTGAGTACCAAGATATACAAATTTGCTCTCCAGTTAATATCTCAAAAACTACTGAACAGATTTACACCAAATCACAAAAAGCATGATCTATATACCAACATCTACCTTTCTGCTAAGTTTGGTGTAATTCCATCCAGTGGTTCAGGCTGTAGGCTTGTTCAAAGGTCCCATGGAAATGAACATGGGGAAAATGTGTTTTGGGATCCCCCTTTTTTCTCAGCCCCCAATTGACGGATCACCCATAAATTTTCAAGACTCCATCTGAAGTACTGAGCAAATTTGTTTGGAAACTTTCATGGAGATTCATCAAGCAGTGCCAAAGAAATAGGCACTTGAAAATGACCTCTTCCTAGGGAAAATACATCCTAACTATAACTACCTACTGACTACCGTCAATACGTAATATATGTGTGATATATATATATTCACTGAAAAAACCATAGGTTTTAGGTACGTTATAGTTAGAAATTAGCGTTTAAAAAACCTTAGAAATTCACTGAAAAAACCATAGGTTTCAGGGACGTTATAGTTAGCTGGACATTTCACTCTTACAAAACCATAGAAATTCCACCGTTATAGTTAGTTCAGCTAACTTTAACTCGCGCCCCGCAATGCACTGCTGATGACGTCACATATTACATCATTCATGACATGGTCAGTGACATCACTGATGACATCACTGATGACATCTCAAATGACATCACTGATGACATCACTGATGACATCATCCAGTGACTGTGTGTTTCTGTAAAGTTTAAATATGTAAAGTTTAAAATATGTTTTATATTTATATATATGCCAAGGTGTATTGAAGAATGAGAATGAGTGGGTGTATAAGTGTTTGAATGGATGATTTAGTAAGTGCATGACTGTCTGTATAAGTGAGTAATTAAATGTGTCTTAGTGAATGAATTAGTTAGTCACTAAACTATGTAAATGTCTGTATCTGTCTGTCAGTTGGTGTGTAAGCAGTTGCATGGGTTGGTGAGTAGCTAAATGAGTGTCCATATGGGTTATTGATTGGTTGTCTGAGTATCTGTATGGGTGCCAGAGTATCTATGTGGGTGGGTGGGGGGTGTGTGACTCCGTGCATGGATATATAAGTGGGTGATTCAGTGGGTGTATGGGTTGAAGAGTACATCTGTGAAGAGCGGTATGGATGGGTGAGTGTGTGTATGGTTGTGTTTGTGAGTGAATGGATGTCTCAGTGGTATATGTGTGAGTAACTACATATCTGAAAAGCAGTATATGTGAGTGACGGAGTATATAAATGAACTATATGTGAGAGTGAGTGATTGTGAGAGTGACTGTATAGATGAATGTGTGGTTGTATCAGTGATTGTATAAGAGAGTAAGTATGTGTTTGTGTCTGTAAGTGAGCTTGTTTTTGAATAACTGTATAGGTGTGTGAATGGAAGTGTGATTGATCTTTTCCATGACTGACTAGGTGTGTGAGTAACGCTATGGATGAGTGGCGGTGTGTGAGAGTCTGTATAGGTGTATGAGTACATGTGATAGTGCTGTATTAATGAGTGACTGTATGGGTGAATGAGTAGATGTGTGTGAAGACCTAGGAATCAGTGAGTGGGTATGTAGTAACTGGTATTGGAGTGTCTATGGTTTCGAAAATGGTAGTCTGTATTGTAGAGTAGGTGTATGAAAGGTTATATTAGGGAGTGAGGAGGTGCTTCAGATTATCATGTGAATGATGTCATCAGTGATGTTATCAGTGATGTCACTGACCATGTCATGAATGATGTAATATGTGACGTCATCAGCAGTGCATTGCGGGGGCGCGAGTTATAGTTAACTGAACTAACTATAACGGTGGAATTTCTATGGTTTTGTAAGAGTGAAATGTCCAGCTAACTATAACATCCCTGAAACCTATGGTTTTTTTAGTGAATTTCTAAGGTTTTTTAAATGCTAATTTCTAACTATAACGTACCTGAAACCTATGGTTTTTTCAGTGAATTTCAATGGTTTTTTAAATGCTAATTTCTAACTATGACATCCCTATTAAGTCCCCTTGAATCCTGAAGGTCCCTGGTGGCCAAGTAGCCCACCAGGTACCTCCAGTAAGCACCACAGGGGTGTGTTGCAGAGAGGTGCTCCGAGGCCATGCCCCTTTTACACCACGCTGCAAACGCGGCGTCTGGCACACTGCTGCTCAGAGGATGAAGTCCACTTGTGTCTTGAGGTCCTCAGGACACAAGAGGACCTCATTGCCCCACCAGCAGCGCACCAGAAGCTGCGTTTGCAGAGTGGTGTAAAAAGGGGCATGGCCTCGGAGCACCTCTCTGCAACACACCCCTGTGGTGCTTACTGGAGGTACCTGGTGGGCTAGTTAGCCCCAGGGACCCTCAGGATTGAAGAGGAATTAATTCCCCAACTTAAAACGCGCCACAGGGCGTGTTTACACACATGTCACATCAGGCCCCGCCCCCTCCCTTCACCACTGTGTAAACGCGCCCTGTGGCGCATTTTAAGTTGGGGGATTAAGTCCCCTTGAATCCTGAGGGTCCCTGGGGTCCAATTAGCCCACCAGGTACCTCCAGTAAGCGCCACAGAGCTGCCTTGCAGAGAGGTGTAAAAAGGGGCGCGGCCACGGACCACCTGTCTGCAACTCAGCCCTGTGGCACACACTGGAGGTACCTGATGGGCTAGTTGGCTCCCAGGGACCCTCAGGATTGAAGGGGAATTAATCCCCCAACTTAAAACGCGCCACAGGGCGCGTTTGCACAGTGGTGCAGAGAGGGGCGGGGCCTGATGTGACAAGTGTGCAAACGCGCCCTGTGGCGTGTTTTAAGTTGAGGGATTAAGTCCCCTTGAATCCTGAGGGTCCCTGGGGGTCAACTAGCCCACTAGGAACTTCCAGTAAGCGCCACAGGACTGCGTGCAGAGAGGTGGTCCAAGGCCACGCCCTTTTTTCAGCGGGATTCGCAACTCCAGCGCGAATTTTGCCGATTTTTTAAAAAAAAATGCTTTTTTGGGCCCTGAGCAGGCCTAGGGGGTAGGGTGTTTCTACCCTGCCCCCTTTTCTTTTTTTTCACCTTTGTTTTTCTGTTTTCTTGTGACTCGGTTCATGTGGACATATCCACTGTGTACGTGGCTGTTAAAGGCACACCCCGTTAAACTCAAAGCACCCACTGCAGCTCATGTGTGCGAGTGGGACAGGAGGTCACTTGCCAGGTCACTGGCACCCGGCTCCCACCTGCAGGCTCTGACTGGCCCTTAATCCTAAACCCTGGCCCTTAATCCTAAACCCTACCCCTAAACCTTAGCCCTAAACCCTATCAGTCTAAGCACCTCACTCTAAGTTTATGTTGCCCAACAAATGCACAGATGCTATGGATCAGTAGGAACTACACAACATGTTTAGGTACTTGAATAAGTGTGACAGTGTCTATATGGGTTTGTGAATATCTGTAACAGTGACTGTATAGGTTTGTGAATGGGTGTAATAGATCCTATATCGGTATGTGAATAGGTGTGACATTGTCTGTATGGATTTCTGAATAGGTGTAACAGTGACTGTATAGCTTTGTGAATGGGTGTCACAGTCTCTATGGGCATGTAAATTGGTGTCAAAGTGTCTCTATATCTATGTGAATGGTTCTGACGGTGTCTGCATGGGTGTAACAGTGGGTGTGAACGTTTCTGTATCGGTATGTAACTGGATGAGACAGTATCTATATGAGGATCTGAATGGGTGTGAGAGTAAGACTGATTGTAAAATTTAGTATATATGTATAGTTTTTTACCCCCTCTCGCACTAACTCCATGGATTCCCCACAGAGTTGCACGGGGGCCTCGCTGAGCCTCACGGGAGATCCGCGGATTTCGCGAGTGGGCAATTTTTTTTCCTGGTTTCTGACCCCAGGACAAATGTTCACCCCTGTTTGTTAATATGCACAAAAACCTCTTACTTGACCCCTTCATTGAGTTTGCAAACAAATTTTCTGCCCCAGAGACCATTTCCCAGACAAACAAAATGGCGGCCTCAACTTTTCTGTGAAGGTACGGCCAGTTAATCAGAAGTTTGGCAGTGCGCATGAATCCACGGATTACCCATGTGTGAATCCCCAATTAATTTGAGTACCAAGATATACAAATTTGCTCTCCAGTTAATATCTCAAAAACTACTGAACAGATTTACACCAAATCACAAAAAGCATGATCTATATACCAACATCTACCTTTCTGCTAAGTTTGGTGTAATTCCATCCAGTGGTTCAGGCTGTAGGCTTGTTCAAAGGTCCCATGGAAATGAACATGGGGAAAATGTGTTTTGGGATCCCCCTTTTTTCTCAGCCCCCAATTGACGGATCACCCATAAATTTTCAAGCCTCCATCTGAAGTACTGAGCAAATTTGTTTGGAAACTTTCATGGAGATTCATCAAGCAGTGCCAAAGAAATAGGCACTTGAAAATGACCTCTTCCTAGGGAAAATACATCCTAACTATAACTACCTACTGACTACCGTCAATACGTAATATATGTGTGTATATATATATATTCACTGAAAAAACCATAGGTTTTAGGTACGTTATAGTTAGAAATTAGCGTTTAAAAAACCTTAGAAATTCACTGAAAAAACCATAGGTTTCAGGGACGTTATAGTTAGCTGGACATTTCACTCTTACAAAACCATAGAAATTCCACCGTTATAGTTAGTTCAGCTAACTTTAACTCGCGCCCCGCAATGCACTGCTGATGACGTCACATATTACATCATTCATGACATGGTCAGTGACATCACTGATGACATCACTGATGACATCTCAAATGACATCACTGATGACATCACTGATGACATCATCCAGTGACTGTGTGTTTCTGTAAAGTTTAAATATGTAAAGTTTAAAATATGTTTTATATTTATATATATGCCAAGGTGTATTGAAGAATGAGAATGAGTGGGTGTATAAGTGTTTGAATGGATGATTTAGTAAGTGCATGACTGTCTGTATAAGTGAGTAATTAAATGTGTCTTAGTGAATGAATTAGTTAGTCACTAAACTATGTAAATGTCTGTATCTGTCTGTCAGTTGGTGTGTAAGCAGTTGCATGGGTTGGTGAGTAGCTAAATGAGTGTCCATATGGGTTATTGATTGGTTGTCTGAGTATCTGTATGGGTGCCAGAGTATCTATGTGGGTGGGTGGGGGGTGTGTGACTCCGTGCATGGATATATAAGTGGGTGATTCAGTGGGTGTATGGGTTGAAGAGTACATCTGTGAAGAGCGGTATGGATGGGTGAGTGTGTGTATGGTTGTGTTTGTGAGTGAATGGATGTCTCAGTGGTATATGTGTGAGTAACTACATATCTGAAAAGCAGTATATGTGAGTGACGGAGTATATAAATGAACTATATGTGAGAGTGAGTGATTGTGAGAGTGACTGTATAGATGAATGTGTGGTTGTATCAGTGATTGTATAAGAGAGTAAGTATGTGTTTGTGTCTGTAAGTGAGCTTGTTTTTGAATAACTGTATAGGTGTGTGAATGGAAGTGTGATTGATCTTTTCCATGACTGACTAGGTGTGTGAGTAACGCTATGGATGAGTGGCGGTGTGTGAGAGTCTGTATAGGTGTATGAGTACATGTGATAGTGCTGTATTAATGAGTGACTGTATGGGTGAATGAGTAGATGTGTGTGAAGACCTAGGAATCAGTGAGTGGGTATGTAGTAACTGGTATTGGAGTGTCTATGGTTTCGAAAATGGTAGTCTGTATTGTAGAGTAGGTGTATGAAAGGTTATATTAGGGAGTGAGGAGGTGCTTCAGATTATCATGTGAATGATGTCATCAGTGATGTTATCAGTGATGTCACTGACCATGTCATGAATGATGTAATATGTGACGTCATCAGCAGTGCATTGCGGGGGCGCGAGTTATAGTTAACTGAACTAACTATAACGGTGGAATTTCTATGGTTTTGTAAGAGTGAAATGTCCAGCTAACTATAACATCCCTGAAACCTATGGTTTTTTTAGTGAATTTCTAAGGTTTTTTAAATGCTAATTTCTAACTATAACGTACCTGAAACCTATGGTTTTTTCAGTGAATTTCAATGGTTTTTTAAATGCTAATTTCTAACTATGACATCCCTATTAAGTCCCCTTGATTCCTGAAGGTCCCTGGTGGCCAAGTAGCCCACCAGGTACCTCCAGTAAGCACCACAGGGGTGTGTTGCAGAGAGGTGCTCCGAGGCCATGCCCCTTTTACACCACGCTGCAAACGCGGCGTCTGGCACACTGCTGCTCAGAGGATGAAGTCCACTTGTGTCTTGAGGTCCTCAGGACACAAGAGGACCTCATTGCCCCACCAGCAGCGCACCAGAAGCTGCGTTTGCAGAGTGGTGTAAAAGGGGCATGGCCTCGGAGCACCTCTCTGCAACACACCCCTGTGGTGCTTACTGGAGGTACCTGGTGGGCTAGTTAGCCCCAGGGACCCTCAGGATTGAAGAGGAATTAATTCCCCAACTTAAAACGCGCCACAGGGCGTGTTTACACACATGTCACATCAGGCCCCGCCCCCTCCCTTCACCACTGTGTAAACGCGCCCTGTGGCGCATTTTAAGTTGGGGGATTAAGTCCCCTTGAATCCTGAGGGTCCCTGGGGTCCAATTAGCCCACCAGGTACCTCCAGTAAGCGCCACAGAGCTGCCTTGCAGAGAGGTGTAAAAAGGGGCGCGGCCACGGACCACCTGTCTGCAACTCAGCCCTGTGGCACACACTGGAGGTACCTGATGGGCTAGTTGGCTCCCAGGGACCCTCAGGATTGAAGGGGAATTAATCCCCCAACTTAAAACGCGCCACAGGGCGCGTTTGCACAGTGGTGCAGAGAGGGGCGGGGCCTGATGTGACAAGTGTGCAAACGCGCCCTGTGGCGTGTTTTAAGTTGAGGGATTAAGTCCCCTTGAATCCTGAGGGTCCCTGGGGGTCAACTAGCCCACTAGGAACTTCCAGTAAGCGCCACAGGACTGCGTGCAGAGAGGTGGTCCAAGGCCACGCCCTTTTTTCAGCGGGATTCGCAACTCCAGCGCGAATTTTGCCGATTTTTTTAAAAAAAATGCTTTTTTGGGCCCTGAGCAGGCCTAGGGGGGTAGGGTGTTTCTACCCTGCCCCCTTTTCTTTTTTTCACCTTTGTTTTTCTGTTTTCTTGTGACTCGGTTCATGTGGACATATCCACTGTGTACGTGGCTGTTAAAGGCACACCCCGTTAAACTCAAAGCACCCACTGCAGCTCATGTGTGCGAGTGGGACAGGAGGTCACTTGCCAGGTCACTGGCACCCGGCTCCCACCTGCAGGCTCTGACTGGCCCTTAATCCTAAACCCTGGCCCTTAATCCTAAACCCTACCCCTAAACCTTAGCCCTAAACCCTATCAGTCTAAGCACCTCACTCTAAGTTTATGTTGCCCAACAAATGCACAGATGCTATGGATCAGTAGGAACTACACAACATGTTTAGGTACTTGAATAAGTGTGACAGTGTCTATATGGGTTTGTGAATATCTGTAACAGTGACTGTATAGGTTTGTGAATGGGTGTAATAGATCCTATATCGGTATGTGAATAGGTGTGACATTGTCTGTATGGATTTCTGAATAGGTGTAACAGTGACTGTATAGCTTTGTGAATGGGTGTCACAGTCTCTATGGGCATGTAAATTGGTGTCAAAGTGTCTCTATATCTATGTGAATGGTTCTGACGGTGTCTGCATGGGTGTAACAGTGGGTGTGAACGTTTCTGTATCGGTATGTAACTGGATGAGACAGTATCTATATGAGGATCTGAATGGGTGTGAGAGTAAGACTGATTGTAAAATTTAGTATATATGTATAGTTTTTTACCCCCTCTCGCACTAACTCCATGGATTCCCCACAGAGTTGCACGGGGGCCTCGCTGAGCCTCACGGGAGATCCGCGGATTTCGCGAGTGGGCAATTTTTTTTTCCTGGTTTCTGACCCCAGGACAAATGTTCACCCCTGTTTGTTAATATGCACAAAAACCTCTTACTTGACCCCTTCATTGAGTTTGCAAACAAATTTTCTGCCCCAGAGACCATTTCCCAGACAAACAAAATGGCGGCCTCAACTTTTCTGTGAAGGTACGGCCAGTTAATCAGAAGTTTGGCAGTGCGCATGAATCCACGGATTACCCATGTGTGAATCCCCAATTAATTTGAGTACCAAGATATACAAATTTGCTCTCCAGTTAATATCTCAAAAACTACTGAACAGATTTACACCAAATCACAAAAAGCATGATCTATATACCAACATCTACCTTTCTGCTAAGTTTGGTGTAATTCCATCCAGTGGTTCAGGCTGTAGGCTTGTTCAAAGGTCCCATGGAAATGAACATGGGGAAAATGTGTTTTGGGATCCCCCTTTTTTCTCAGCAACCAATTGACGGATCACCCATAAATTTTCAAGCCTCCATCTGAATTACTGAGCAAATTTGTTTGGAAACTTTCATGGAGATTCATCAAGCAGTGCCAAAGAAATAGGCACTTGAAAATGACCTCTTCCTAGGGAAAATACATCCTAACTATAACTACCTACTGACTACCGTCAATACGTAATATATGTGTGTATATATATATATTCACTGAAAAAACCATAGGTTTTAGGTACGTTATAGTTAGAAATTAGCGTTTAAAAAACCTTAGAAATTCACTGAAAAAACCATAGGTTTCAGGGACGTTATAGTTAGCTGGACATTTCACTCTTACAAAACCATAGAAATTCCACCGTTATAGTTAGTTCAGCTAACTTTAACTCGCGCCCCGCAATGCACTGCTGATGACGTCACATATTACATCATTCATGACATGGTCAGTGACATCACTGATGACATCACTGATGACATCTCAAATGACATCACTGATGACATCACTGATGACATCATCCAGTGACTGTGTGTTTCTGTAAAGTTTAAATATGTAAAGTTTAAAATATGTTTTATATTTATATATATGCCAAGGTGTATTGAAGAATGAGAATGAGTGGGTGTATAAGTGTTTGAATGGATGATTTAGTAAGTGCATGACTGTCTGTATAAGTGAGTAATTAAATGTGTCTTAGTGAATGAATTAGTTAGTCACTAAACTATGTAAATGTCTGTATCTGTCTGTCAGTTGGTGTGTAAGCAGTTGCATGGGTTGGTGAGTAGCTAAATGAGTGTCCATATGGGTTATTGATTGGTTGTCTGAGTATCTGTATGGGTGCCAGAGTATCTATGTGGGTGGGTGGGGGGTGTGTGACTCCGTGCATGGATATATAAGTGGGTGATTCAGTGGGTGTATGGGTTGAAGAGTACATCTGTGAAGAGCGGTATGGATGGGTGAGTGTGTGTATGGTTGTGTTTGTGAGTGAATGGATGTCTCAGTGGTATATGTGTGAGTAACTACATATCTGAAAAGCAGTATATGTGAGTGACGGAGTATATAAATGAACTATATGTGAGAGTGAGTGATTGTGAGAGTGACTGTATAGATGAATGTGTGGTTGTATCAGTGATTGTATAAGAGAGTAAGTATGTGTTTGTGTCTGTAAGTGAGCTTGTTTTTGAATAACTGTATAGGTGTGTGAATGGAAGTGTGATTGATCTTTTCCATGACTGACTAGGTGTGTGAGTAACGCTATGGATGAGTGGCGGTGTGTGAGAGTCTGTATAGGTGTATGAGTACATGTGATAGTGCTGTATTAATGAGTGACTGTATGGGTGAATGAGTAGATGTGTGTGAAGACCTAGGAATCAGTGAGTGGGTATGTAGTAACTGGTATTGGAGTGTCTATGGTTTCGAAAATGGTAGTCTGTATTGTAGAGTAGGTGTATGAAAGGTTATATTAGGGAGTGAGGAGGTGCTTCAGATTATCATGTGAATGATGTCATCAGTGATGTTATCAGTGATGTCACTGACCATGTCATGAATGATGTAATATGTGACGTCATCAGCAGTGCATTGCGGGGGCGCGAGTTATAGTTAACTGAACTAACTATAACGGTGGAATTTCTATGGTTTTGTAAGAGTGAAATGTCCAGCTAACTATAACATCCCTGAAACCTATGGTTTTTTTAGTGAATTTCTAAGGTTTTTTAAATGCTAATTTCTAACTATAACGTACCTGAAACCTATGGTTTTTTCAGTGAATTTCAATGGTTTTTTAAATGCTAATTTCTAACTATGACATCCCTATTAAGTCCCCTTGATTCCTGAAGGTCCCTGGTGGCCAAGTAGCCCACCAGGTACCTCCAGTAAGCACCACAGGGGTGTGTTGCAGAGAGGTGCTCCGAGGCCATGCCCCTTTTACACCACGCTGCAAACGCGGCGTCTGGCACACTGCTGCTCAGAGGATGAAGTCCACTTGTGTCTTGAGGTCCTCAGGACACAAGAGGACCTCATTGCCCCACCAGCAGCGCACCAGAAGCTGCGTTTGCAGAGTGGTGTAAAAAGGGGCATGGCCTCGGAGCACCTCTCTGCAACACACCCCTGTGGTGCTTACTGGAGGTACCTGGTGGGCTAGTTAGCCCCAGGGACCCTCAGGATTGAAGAGGAATTAATTCCCCAACTTAAAACGCGCCACAGGGCGTGTTTACACACATGTCACATCAGGCCCCGCCCCCTCCCTTCACCACTGTGTAAACGCGCCCTGTGGCGCATTTTAAGTTGGGGGATTAAGTCCCCTTGAATCCTGAGGGTCCCTGGGGTCCAATTAGCCCACCAGGTACCTCCAGTAAGCGCCACAGAGCTGCCTTGCAGAGAGGTGTAAAAAGGGGCGCGGCCACGGACCACCTGTCTGCAACTCAGCCCTGTGGCACACACTGGAGGTACCTGATGGGCTAGTTGGCTCCCAGGGACCCTCAGGATTGAAGGGGAATTAATCCCCCAACTTAAAACGCGCCACAGGGCGCGTTTGCACAGTGGTGCAGAGAGGGGCGGGGCCTGATGTGACAAGTGTGCAAACGCGCCCTGTGGCGTGTTTTAAGTTGAGGGATTAAGTCCCCTTGAATCCTGAGGGTCCCTGGGGGTCAACTAGCCCACTAGGAACTTCCAGTAAGCGCCACAGGACTGCGTGCAGAGAGGTGGTCCAAGGCCACGCCCTTTTTTCAGCGGGATTCGCAACTCCAGCGCGAATTTTGCCGATTTTTTTTTAAAAAAATGCTTTTTTGGGCCCTGAGCAGGCCTAGGGGGGTAGGGTGTTTCTACCCTGCCCCCTTTTCTTTTTTTTCACCTTTGTTTTTCTGTTTTCTTGTGACTCGGTTCATGTGGACATATCCACTGTGTACGTGGCTGTTAAAGGCACACCCCGTTAAACTCAAAGCACCCACTGCAGCTCATGTGTGCGAGTGGGACAGGAGGTCACTTGCCAGGTCACTGGCACCCGGCTCCCACCTGCAGGCTCTGACTGGCCCTTAATCCTAAACCCTGGCCCTTAATCCTAAACCCTACCCCTAAACCTTAGCCCTAAACCCTATCAGTCTAAGCACCTCACTCTAAGTTTATGTTGCCCAACAAATGCACAGATGCTATGGATCAGTAGGAACTACACAACATGTTTAGGTACTTGAATAAGTGTGACAGTGTCTATATGGGTTTGTGAATATCTGTAACAGTGACTGTATAGGTTTGTGAATGGGTGTAATAGATCCTATATCGGTATGTGAATAGGTGTGACATTGTCTGTATGGATTTCTGAATAGGTGTAACAGTGACTGTATAGCTTTGTGAATGGGTGTCACAGTCTCTATGGGCATGTAAATTGGTGTCAAAGTGTCTCTATATCTATGTGAATGGTTCTGACGGTGTCTGCATGGGTGTAACAGTGGGTGTGAACGTTTCTGTATCGGTATGTAACTGGATGAGACAGTATCTATATGAGGATCTGAATGGGTGTGAGAGTAAGACTGATTGTAAAATTTAGTATATATGTATAGTTTTTTACCCCCTCTCGCACTAACTCCATGGATTCCCCACAGAGTTGCACGGGGGCCTCGCTGAGCCTCACGGGAGATCCGCGGATTTCGCGAGTGGGCAATTTTTTTTCCTGGTTTCTGACCCCAGGACAAATGTTCACCCCTGTTTGTTAATATGCACAAAAACCTCTTACTTGACCCCTTCATTGAGTTTGCAAACAAATTTTCTGCCCCAGAGACCATTTCCCAGACAAACAAAATGGCGGCCTCAACTTTTCTGTGAAGGTACGGCCAGTTAATCAGAAGTTTGGCAGTGCGCATGAATCCACGGATTACCCATGTGTGAATCCCCAATTAATTTGAGTACCAAGATATACAAATTTGCTCTCCAGTTAATATCTCAAAAACTACTGAACAGATTTACACCAAATCACAAAAAGCATGATCTATATACCAACATCTACCTTTCTGCTAAGTTTGGTGTAATTCCATCCAGTGGTTCAGGCTGTAGGCTTGTTCAAAGGTCCCATGGAAATGAACATGGGGAAAATGTGTTTTGGGATCCCCCTTTTTTCTCAGCAACCAATTGACGGATCACCCATAAATTTTCAAGCCTCCATCTGAATTACTGAGCAAATTTGTTTGGAAACTTTCATGGAGATTCATCAAGCAGTGCCAAAGAAATAGGCACTTGAAAATGACCTCTTCCTAGGGAAAATACATCCTAACTATAACTACCTACTGACTACCGTCAATACGTAATATATGTGTGTATATATATATATTCACTGAAAAAACCATAGGTTTTAGGTACGTTATAGTTAGAAATTAGCGTTTAAAAAACCTTAGAAATTCACTGAAAAAACCATAGGTTTCAGGGACGTTATAGTTAGCTGGACATTTCACTCTTACAAAACCATAGAAATTCCACCGTTATAGTTAGTTCAGCTAACTTTAACTCGCGCCCCCGCAATGCACTGCTGATGACGTCACATATTACATCATTCATGACATGGTCAGTGACATCACTGATGACATCACTGATGACATCTCAAATGACATCACTGATGACATCACTGATGACATCATCCAGTGACTGTGTGTTTCTGTAAAGTTTAAATATGTAAAGTTTAAAATATGTTTTATATTTATATATATGCCAAGGTGTATTGAAGAATGAGAATGAGTGGGTGTATAAGTGTTTGAATGGATGATTTAGTAAGTGCATGACTGTCTGTATAAGTGAGTAATTAAATGTGTCTTAGTGAATGAATTAGTTAGTCACTAAACTATGTAAATGTCTGTATCTGTCTGTCAGTTGGTGTGTAAGCAGTTGCATGGGTTGGTGAGTAGCTAAATGAGTGTCCATATGGGTTATTGATTGGTTGTCTGAGTATCTGTATGGGTGCCAGAGTATCTATGTGGGTGGGTGGGGGGTGTGTGACTCCGTGCATGGATATATAAGTGGGTGATTCAGTGGGTGTATGGGTTGAAGAGTACATCTGTGAAGAGCGGTATGGATGGGTGAGTGTGTGTATGGTTGTGTTTGTGAGTGAATGGATGTCTCAGTGGTATATGTGTGAGTAACTACATATCTGAAAAGCAGTATATGTGAGTGACGGAGTATATAAATGAACTATATGTGAGAGTGAGTGATTGTGAGAGTGACTGTATAGATGAATGTGTGGTTGTATCAGTGATTGTATAAGAGAGTAAGTATGTGTTTGTGTCTGTAAGTGAGCTTGTTTTTGAATAACTGTATAGGTGTGTGAATGGAAGTGTGATTGATCTTTTCCATGACTGACTAGGTGTGTGAGTAACGCTATGGATGAGTGGCGGTGTGTGAGAGTCTGTATAGGTGTATGAGTACATGTGATAGTGCTGTATTAATGAGTGACTGTATGGGTGAATGAGTAGATGTGTGTGAAGACCTAGGAATCAGTGAGTGGGTATGTAGTAACTGGTATTGGAGTGTCTATGGTTTCGAAAATGGTAGTCTGTATTGTAGAGTAGGTGTATGAAAGGTTATATTAGGGAGTGAGGAGGTGCTTCAGATTATCATGTGAATGATGTCATCAGTGATGTTATCAGTGATGTCACTGACCATGTCATGAATGATGTAATATGTGACGTCATCAGCAGTGCATTGCGGGGCGCGAGTTATAGTTAACTGAACTAACTATAACGGTGGAATTTCTATGGTTTTGTAAGAGTGAAATGTCCAGCTAACTATAACATCCCTGAAACCTATGGTTTTTTTAGTGAATTTCTAAGGTTTTTTAAATGCTAATTTCTAACTATAACGTACCTGAAACCTATGGTTTTTTCAGTGAATTTCAATGGTTTTTTAAATGCTAATTTCTAACTATGACATCCCTATTAAGTCCCCTTGAATCCTGAAGGTCCCTGGTGGCCAAGTAGCCCACCAGGTACCTCCAGTAAGCACCACAGGGGTGTGTTGCAGAGAGGTGCTCCGAGGCCATGCCCCTTTTACACCACGCTGCAAACGCGGCGTCTGGCACACTGCTGCTCAGAGGATGAAGTCCACTTGTGTCTTGAGGTCCTCAGGACACAAGAGGACCTCATTGCCCCACCAGCAGCGCACCAGAAGCTGCGTTTGCAGAGTGGTGTAAAAAGGGGCATGGCCTCGGAGCACCTCTCTGCAACACACCCCTGTGGTGCTTACTGGAGGTACCTGGTGGGCTAGTTAGCCCCAGGGACCCTCAGGATTGAAGAGGAATTAATTCCCCAACTTAAAACGCGCCACAGGGCGTGTTTACACACATGTCACATCAGGCCCCGCCCCCTCCCTTCACCACTGTGTAAACGCGCCCTGTGGCGCATTTTAAGTTGGGGGATTAAGTCCCCTTGAATCCTGAGGGTCCCTGGGGTCCAATTAGCCCACCAGGTACCTCCAGTAAGCGCCACAGAGCTGCCTTGCAGAGAGGTGTAAAAAGGGGCGCGGCCACGGACCACCTGTCTGCAACTCAGCCCTGTGGCACACACTGGAGGTACCTGATGGGCTAGTTGGCTCCCAGGGACCCTCAGGATTGAAGGGGAATTAATCCCCCAACTTAAAACGCGCCACAGGGCGCGTTTGCACAGTGGTGCAGAGAGGGGCGGGGCCTGATGTGACAAGTGTGCAAACGCGCCCTGTGGCGTGTTTTAAGTTGAGGGATTAAGTCCCCTTGAATCCTGAGGGTCCCTGGGGGTCAACTAGCCCACTAGGAACTTCCAGTAAGCGCCACAGGACTGCGTGCAGAGAGGTGGTCCAAGGCCACGCCCTTTTTTCAGCGGGATTCGCAACTCCAGCGCGAATTTTGCCGATTTTTTAAAAAAAAATGCTTTTTTGGGCCCTGAGCAGGCCTAGGGGGTAGGGTGTTTCTACCCTGCCCCCTTTTCTTTTTTTTCACCTTTGTTTTTCTGTTTTCTTGTGACTCGGTTCATGTGGACATATCCACTGTGTACGTGGCTGTTAAAGGCACACCCCGTTAAACTCAAAGCACCCACTGCAGCTCATGTGTGCGAGTGGGACAGGAGGTCACTTGCCAGGTCACTGGCACCCGGCTCCCACCTGCAGGCTCTGACTGGCCCTTAATCCTAAACCCTGGCCCTTAATCCTAAACCCTACCCCTAAACCTTAGCCCTAAACCCTATCAGTCTAAGCACCTCACTCTAAGTTTATGTTGCCCAACAAATGCACAGATGCTATGGATCAGTAGGAACTACACAACATGTTTAGGTACTTGAATAAGTGTGACAGTGTCTATATGGGTTTGTGAATATCTGTAACAGTGACTGTATAGGTTTGTGAATGGGTGTAATAGATCCTATATCGGTATGTGAATAGGTGTGACATTGTCTGTATGGATTTCTGAATAGGTGTAACAGTGACTGTATAGCTTTGTGAATGGGTGTCACAGTCTCTATGGGCATGTAAATTGGTGTCAAAGTGTCTCTATATCTATGTGAATGGTTCTGACGGTGTCTGCATGGGTGTAACAGTGGGTGTGAACGTTTCTGTATCGGTATGTAACTGGATGAGACAGTATCTATATGAGGATCTGAATGGGTGTGAGAGTAAGACTGATTGTAAAATTTAGTATATATGTATAGTTTTTTACCCCCTCTCGCACTAACTCCATGGATTCCCCACAGAGTTGCACGGGGGCCTCGCTGAGCCTCACGGGAGATCCGCGGATTTCGCGAGTGGGCAATTTTTTTTCCTGGTTTCTGACCCCAGGACAAATGTTCACCCCTGTTTGTTAATATGCACAAAAACCTCTTACTTGACCCCTTCATTGAGTTTGCAAACAAATTTTCTGCCCCAGAGACCATTTCCCAGACAAACAAAATGGCGGCCTCAACTTTTCTGTGAAGGTACGGCCAGTTAATCAGAAGTTTGGCAGTGCGCATGAATCCACGGATTACCCATGTGTGAATCCCCAATTAATTTGAGTACCAAGATATACAAATTTGCTCTCCAGTTAATATCTCAAAAACTACTGAACAGATTTACACCAAATCACAAAAAGCATGATCTATATACCAACATCTACCTTTCTGCTAAGTTTGGTGTAATTCCATCCAGTGGTTCAGGCTGTAGGCTTGTTCAAAGGTCCCATGGAAATGAACATGGGGAAAATGTGTTTTGGGATCCCCCTTTTTTCTCAGCAACCAATTGACGGATCACCCATAAATTTTCAAGCCTCCATCTGAATTACTGAGCAAATTTGTTTGGAAACTTTCATGGAGATTCATCAAGCAGTGCCAAAGAAATAGGCACTTGAAAATGACCTCTTCCTAGGGAAAATACATCCTAACTATAACTACCTACTGACTACCGTCAATACGTAATATATGTGTGTATATATATATATTCACTGAAAAAACCATAGGTTTTAGGTACGTTATAGTTAGAAATTAGCGTTTAAAAAACCTTAGAAATTCACTGAAAAAACCATAGGTTTCAGGGACGTTATAGTTAGCTGGACATTTCACTCTTACAAAACCATAGAAATTCCACCGTTATAGTTAGTTCAGCTAACTTTAACTCGCGCCCCCGCAATGCACTGCTGATGACGTCACATATTACATCATTCATGACATGGTCAGTGACATCACTGATGACATCACTGATGACATCTCAAATGACATCACTGATGACATCACTGATGACATCATCCAGTGACTGTGTGTTTCTGTAAAGTTTAAATATGTAAAGTTTAAAATATGTTTTATATTTATATATATGCCAAGGTGTATTGAAGAATGAGAATGAGTGGGTGTATAAGTGTTTGAATGGATGATTTAGTAAGTGCATGACTGTCTGTATAAGTGAGTAATTAAATGTGTCTTAGTGAATGAATTAGTTAGTCACTAAACTATGTAAATGTCTGTATCTGTCTGTCAGTTGGTGTGTAAGCAGTTGCATGGGTTGGTGAGTAGCTAAATGAGTGTCCATATGGGTTATTGATTGGTTGTCTGAGTATCTGTATGGGTGCCAGAGTATCTATGTGGGTGGGTGGGGGGTGTGTGACTCCGTGCATGGATATATAAGTGGGTGATTCAGTGGGTGTATGGGTTGAAGAGTACATCTGTGAAGAGCGGTATGGATGGGTGAGTGTGTGTATGGTTGTGTTTGTGAGTGAATGGATGTCTCAGTGGTATATGTGTGAGTAACTACATATCTGAAAAGCAGTATATGTGAGTGACGGAGTATATAAATGAACTATATGTGAGAGTGAGTGATTGTGAGAGTGACTGTATAGATGAATGTGTGGTTGTATCAGTGATTGTATAAGAGAGTAAGTATGTGTTTGTGTCTGTAAGTGAGCTTGTTTTTGAATAACTGTATAGGTGTGTGAATGGAAGTGTGATTGATCTTTTCCATGACTGACTAGGTGTGTGAGTAACGCTATGGATGAGTGGCGGTGTGTGAGAGTCTGTATAGGTGTATGAGTACATGTGATAGTGCTGTATTAATGAGTGACTGTATGGGTGAATGAGTAGATGTGTGTGAAGACCTAGGAATCAGTGAGTGGGTATGTAGTAACTGGTATTGGAGTGTCTATGGTTTCGAAAATGGTAGTCTGTATTGTAGAGTAGGTGTATGAAAGGTTATATTAGGGAGTGAGGAGGTGCTTCAGATTATCATGTGAATGATGTCATCAGTGATGTTATCAGTGATGTCACTGACCATGTCATGAATGATGTAATATGTGACGTCATCAGCAGTGCATTGCGGGGCGCGAGTTATAGTTAACTGAACTAACTATAACGGTGGAATTTCTATGGTTTTGTAAGAGTGAAATGTCCAGCTAACTATAACATCCCTGAAACCTATGGTTTTTTTAGTGAATTTCTAAGGTTTTTTAAATGCTAATTTCTAACTATAACGTACCTGAAACCTATGGTTTTTTCAGTGAATTTCAATGGTTTTTTAAATGCTAATTTCTAACTATGACATCCCTATTAAGTCCCCTTGAATCCTGAAGGTCCCTGGTGGCCAAGTAGCCCACCAGGTACCTCCAGTAAGCACCACAGGGGTGTGTTGCAGAGAGGTGCTCCGAGGCCATGCCCCTTTTACACCACGCTGCAAACGCGGCGTCTGGCACACTGCTGCTCAGAGGATGAAGTCCACTTGTGTCTTGAGGTCCTCAGGACACAAGAGGACCTCATTGCCCCACCAGCAGCGCACCAGAAGCTGCGTTTGCAGAGTGGTGTAAAAAGGGGCATGGCCTCGGAGCACCTCTCTGCAACACACCCCTGTGGTGCTTACTGGAGGTACCTGGTGGGCTAGTTAGCCCCCAGGGACCCTCAGGATTGAAGAGGAATTAATTCCCCAACTTAAAACGCGCCACAGGGCGTGTTTACACACATGTCACATCAGGCCCCGCCCCCTCCCTTCACCACTGTGTAAACGCGCCCTGTGGCGCATTTTAAGTTGGGGGATTAAGTCCCCTTGAATCCTGAGGGTCCCTGGGGTCCAATTAGCCCACCAGGTACCTCCAGTAAGCGCCACAGAGCTGCCTTGCAGAGAGGTGTAAAAAGGGGCGCGGCCACGGACCACCTGTCTGCAACTCAGCCCTGTGGCACACACTGGAGGTACCTGATGGGCTAGTTGGCTCCCAGGGACCCTCAGGATTGAAGGGGAATTAATCCCCCAACTTAAAACGCGCCACAGGGCGCGTTTGCACAGTGGTGCAGAGAGGGGGCGGGGCCTGATGTGACAAGTGTGCAAACGCGCCCTGTGGCGTGTTTTAAGTTGAGGGATTAAGTCCCCTTGAATCCTGAGGGTCCCTGGGGGTCAACTAGCCCACTAGGAACTTCCAGTAAGCGCCACAGGACTGCGTGCAGAGAGGTGGTCCAAGGCCACGCCCTTTTTTCAGCGGGATTCGCAACTCCAGCGCGAATTTTGCCGATTTAAAAAAAAAAAAATGCTTTTTTGGGCCCTGAGCAGGCCTAGGGGGGTAGGGTGTTTCTACCCTGCCCCCTTTTCTTTTTTTTCACCTTTGTTTTTCTGTTTTCTTGTGACTCGGTTCATGTGGACATATCCACTGTGTACGTGGCTGTTAAAGGCACACCCCGTTAAACTCAAAGCACCCACTGCAGCTCATGTGTGCGAGTGGGACAGGAGGTCACTTGCCAGGTCACTGGCACCCGGCTCCCACCTGCAGGCTCTGACTGGCCCTTAATCCTAAACCCTGGCCCTTAATCCTAAACCCTACCCCTAAACCTTAGCCCTAAACCCTATCAGTCTAAGCACCTCACTCTAAGTTTATGTTGCCCAACAAATGCACAGATGCTATGGATCAGTAGGAACTACACAACATGTTTAGGTACTTGAATAAGTGTGACAGTGTCTATATGGGTTTGTGAATATCTGTAACAGTGACTGTATAGGTTTGTGAATGGGTGTAATAGATCCTATATCGGTATGTGAATAGGTGTGACATTGTCTGTATGGATTTCTGAATAGGTGTAACAGTGACTGTATAGCTTTGTGAATGGGTGTCACAGTCTCTATGGGCATGTAAATTGGTGTCAAAGTGTCTCTATATCTATGTGAATGGTTCTGACGGTGTCTGCATGGGTGTAACAGTGGGTGTGAACGTTTCTGTATCGGTATGTAACTGGATGAGACAGTATCTATATGAGGATCTGAATGGGTGTGAGAGTAAGACTGATTGTAAAATTTAGTATATATGTATAGTTTTTTACCCCCTCTCGCACTAACTCCATGGATTCCCCACAGAGTTGCACGGGGGCCTCGCTGAGCCTCACGGGAGATCCGCGGATTTCGCGAGTGGGCAATTTTTTTTTCCTGGTTTCTGACCCCAGGACAAATGTTCACCCCTGTTTGTTAATATGCACAAAAACCTCTTACTTGACCCCTTCATTGAGTTTGCAAACAAATTTTCTGCCCCAGAGACCATTTCCCAGACAAACAAAATGGCGGCCTCAACTTTTCTGTGAAGGTACGGCCAGTTAATCAGAAGTTTGGCAGTGCGCATGAATCCACGGATTACCCATGTGTGAATCCCCAATTAATTTGAGTACCAAGATATACAAATTTGCTCTCCAGTTAATATCTCAAAAACTACTGAACAGATTTACACCAAATCACAAAAAGCATGATCTATATACCAACATCTACCTTTCTGCTAAGTTTGGTGTAATTCCATCCAGTGGTTCAGGCTGTAGGCTTGTTCAAAGGTCCCATGGAAATGAACATGGGGAAAATGTGTTTTGGGATCCCCCTTTTTTCTCAGCAACCAATTGACGGATCACCCATAAATTTTCAAGCCTCCATCTGAATTACTGAGCAAATTTGTTTGGAAACTTTCATGGAGATTCATCAAGCAGTGCCAAAGAAATAGGCACTTGAAAATGACCTCTTCCTAGGGAAAATACATCCTAACTATAACTACCTACTGACTACCGTCAATACGTAATATATGTGTGTATATATATATATTCACTGAAAAAACCATAGGTTTTAGGTACGTTATAGTTAGAAATTAGCGTTTAAAAAACCTTAGAAATTCACTGAAAAAACCATAGGTTTCAGGGACGTTATAGTTAGCTGGACATTTCACTCTTACAAAACCATAGAAATTCCACCGTTATAGTTAGTTCAGCTAACTTTAACTCGCGCCCCCGCAATGCACTGCTGATGACGTCACATATTACATCATTCATGACATGGTCAGTGACATCACTGATGACATCACTGATGACATCTCAAATGACATCACTGATGACATCACTGATGACATCATCCAGTGACTGTGTGTTTCTGTAAAGTTTAAATATGTAAAGTTTAAAATATGTTTTATATTTATATATATGCCAAGGTGTATTGAAGAATGAGAATGAGTGGGTGTATAAGTGTTTGAATGGATGATTTAGTAAGTGCATGACTGTCTGTATAAGTGAGTAATTAAATGTGTCTTAGTGAATGAATTAGTTAGTCACTAAACTATGTAAATGTCTGTATCTGTCTGTCAGTTGGTGTGTAAGCAGTTGCATGGGTTGGTGAGTAGCTAAATGAGTGTCCATATGGGTTATTGATTGGTTGTCTGAGTATCTGTATGGGTGCCAGAGTATCTATGTGGGTGGGTGGGGGGTGTGTGACTCCGTGCATGGATATATAAGTGGGTGATTCAGTGGGTGTATGGGTTGAAGAGTACATCTGTGAAGAGCGGTATGGATGGGTGAGTGTGTGTATGGTTGTGTTTGTGAGTGAATGGATGTCTCAGTGGTATATGTGTGAGTAACTACATATCTGAAAAGCAGTATATGTGAGTGACGGAGTATATAAATGAACTATATGTGAGAGTGAGTGATTGTGAGAGTGACTGTATAGATGAATGTGTGGTTGTATCAGTGATTGTATAAGAGAGTAAGTATGTGTTTGTGTCTGTAAGTGAGCTTGTTTTTGAATAACTGTATAGGTGTGTGAATGGAAGTGTGATTGATCTTTTCCATGACTGACTAGGTGTGTGAGTAACGCTATGGATGAGTGGCGGTGTGTGAGAGTCTGTATAGGTGTATGAGTACATGTGATAGTGCTGTATTAATGAGTGACTGTATGGGTGAATGAGTAGATGTGTGTGAAGACCTAGGAATCAGTGAGTGGGTATGTAGTAACTGGTATTGGAGTGTCTATGGTTTCGAAAATGGTAGTCTGTATTGTAGAGTAGGTGTATGAAAGGTTATATTAGGGAGTGAGGAGGTGCTTCAGATTATCATGTGAATGATGTCATCAGTGATGTTATCAGTGATGTCACTGACCATGTCATGAATGATGTAATATGTGACGTCATCAGCAGTGCATTGCGGGGCGCGAGTTATAGTTAACTGAACTAACTATAACGGTGGAATTTCTATGGTTTTGTAAGAGTGAAATGTCCAGCTAACTATAACATCCCTGAAACCTATGGTTTTTTTAGTGAATTTCTAAGGTTTTTTAAATGCTAATTTCTAACTATAACGTACCTGAAACCTATGGTTTTTTCAGTGAATTTCAATGGTTTTTTAAATGCTAATTTCTAACTATGACATCCCTATTAAGTCCCCTTGAATCCTGAAGGTCCCTGGTGGCCAAGTAGCCCACCAGGTACCTCCAGTAAGCACCACAGGGGTGTGTTGCAGAGAGGTGCTCCGAGGCCATGCCCCTTTTACACCACGCTGCAAACGCGGCGTCTGGCACACTGCTGCTCAGAGGATGAAGTCCACTTGTGTCTTGAGGTCCTCAGGACACAAGAGGACCTCATTGCCCCACCAGCAGCGCACCAGAAGCTGCGTTTGCAGAGTGGTGTAAAAAGGGGCATGGCCTCGGAGCACCTCTCTGCAACACACCCCTGTGGTGCTTACTGGAGGTACCTGGTGGGCTAGTTAGCCCCCAGGGACCCTCAGGATTGAAGAGGAATTAATTCCCCAACTTAAAACGCGCCACAGGGCGTGTTTACACACATGTCACATCAGGCCCCGCCCCCTCCCTTCACCACTGTGTAAACGCGCCCTGTGGCGCATTTTAAGTTGGGGGATTAAGTCCCCTTGAATCCTGAGGGTCCCTGGGGTCCAATTAGCCCACCAGGTACCTCCAGTAAGCGCCACAGAGCTGCCTTGCAGAGAGGTGTAAAAAGGGGCGCGGCCACGGACCACCTGTCTGCAACTCAGCCCTGTGGCACACACTGGAGGTACCTGATGGGCTAGTTGGCTCCCAGGGACCCTCAGGATTGAAGGGGAATTAATCCCCCAACTTAAAACGCGCCACAGGGCGCGTTTGCACAGTGGTGCAGAGAGGGGGCGGGGCCTGATGTGACAAGTGTGCAAACGCGCCCTGTGGCGTGTTTTAAGTTGAGGGATTAAGTCCCCTTGAATCCTGAGGGTCCCTGGGGGTCAACTAGCCCACTAGGAACTTCCAGTAAGCGCCACAGGACTGCGTGCAGAGAGGTGGTCCAAGGCCACGCCCTTTTTTCAGCGGGATTCGCAACTCCAGCGCGAATTTTGCCGATTTTTTAAAAAAAAATGCTTTTTTGGGCCCTGAGCAGGCCTAGGGGGTAGGGTGTTTCTACCCTGCCCCCTTTTCTTTTTTTTCACCTTTGTTTTTCTGTTTTCTTGTGACTCGGTTCATGTGGACATATCCACTGTGTACGTGGCTGTTAAAGGCACACCCCGTTAAACTCAAAGCACCCACTGCAGCTCATGTGTGCGAGTGGGACAGGAGGTCACTTGCCAGGTCACTGGCACCCGGCTCCCACCTGCAGGCTCTGACTGGCCCTTAATCCTAAACCCTGGCCCTTAATCCTAAACCCTACCCCTAAACCTTAGCCCTAAACCCTATCAGTCTAAGCACCTCACTCTAAGTTTATGTTGCCCAACAAATGCACAGATGCTATGGATCAGTAGGAACTACACAACATGTTTAGGTACTTGAATAAGTGTGACAGTGTCTATATGGGTTTGTGAATATCTGTAACAGTGACTGTATAGGTTTGTGAATGGGTGTAATAGATCCTATATCGGTATGTGAATAGGTGTGACATTGTCTGTATGGATTTCTGAATAGGTGTAACAGTGACTGTATAGCTTTGTGAATGGGTGTCACAGTCTCTATGGGCATGTAAATTGGTGTCAAAGTGTCTCTATATCTATGTGAATGGTTCTGACGGTGTCTGCATGGGTGTAACAGTGGGTGTGAACGTTTCTGTATCGGTATGTAACTGGATGAGACAGTATCTATATGAGGATCTGAATGGGTGTGAGAGTAAGACTGATTGTAAAATTTAGTATATATGTATAGTTTTTTACCCCCTCTCGCACTAACTCCATGGATTCCCCACAGAGTTGCACGGGGGCCTCGCTGAGCCTCACGGGAGATCCGCGGATTTCGCGAGTGGGCAATTTTTTTTTCCTGGTTTCTGACCCCAGGACAAATGTTCACCCCTGTTTGTTAATATGCACAAAAACCTCTTACTTGACCCCTTCATTGAGTTTGCAAACAAATTTTCTGCCCCAGAGACCATTTCCCAGACAAACAAAATGGCGGCCTCAACTTTTCTGTGAAGGTACGGCCAGTTAATCAGAAGTTTGGCAGTGCGCATGAATCCACGGATTACCCATGTGTGAATCCCCAATTAATTTGAGTACCAAGATATACAAATTTGCTCTCCAGTTAATATCTCAAAAACTACTGAACAGATTTACACCAAATCACAAAAAGCATGATCTATATACCAACATCTACCTTTCTGCTAAGTTTGGTGTAATTCCATCCAGTGGTTCAGGCTGTAGGCTTGTTCAAAGGTCCCATGGAAATGAACATGGGGAAAATGTGTTTTGGGATCCCCCTTTTTTCTCAGCAACCAATTGACGGATCACCCATAAATTTTCAAGCCTCCATCTGAATTACTGAGCAAATTTGTTTGGAAACTTTCATGGAGATTCATCAAGCAGTGCCAAAGAAATAGGCACTTGAAAATGACCTCTTCCTAGGGAAAATACATCCTAACTATAACTACCTACTGACTACCGTCAATACGTAATATATGTGTGTATATATATATATTCACTGAAAAAACCATAGGTTTTAGGTACGTTATAGTTAGAAATTAGCGTTTAAAAAACCTTAGAAATTCACTGAAAAAACCATAGGTTTCAGGGACGTTATAGTTAGCTGGACATTTCACTCTTACAAAACCATAGAAATTCCACCGTTATAGTTAGTTCAGCTAACTTTAACTCGCGCCCCCGCAATGCACTGCTGATGACGTCACATATTACATCATTCATGACATGGTCAGTGACATCACTGATGACATCACTGATGACATCTCAAATGACATCACTGATGACATCACTGATGACATCATCCAGTGACTGTGTGTTTCTGTAAAGTTTAAATATGTAAAGTTTAAAATATGTTTTATATTTATATATATGCCAAGGTGTATTGAAGAATGAGAATGAGTGGGTGTATAAGTGTTTGAATGGATGATTTAGTAAGTGCATGACTGTCTGTATAAGTGAGTAATTAAATGTGTCTTAGTGAATGAATTAGTTAGTCACTAAACTATGTAAATGTCTGTATCTGTCTGTCAGTTGGTGTGTAAGCAGTTGCATGGGTTGGTGAGTAGCTAAATGAGTGTCCATATGGGTTATTGATTGGTTGTCTGAGTATCTGTATGGGTGCCAGAGTATCTATGTGGGTGGGTGGGGGGTGTGTGACTCCGTGCATGGATATATAAGTGGGTGATTCAGTGGGTGTATGGGTTGAAGAGTACATCTGTGAAGAGCGGTATGGATGGGTGAGTGTGTGTATGGTTGTGTTTGTGAGTGAATGGATGTCTCAGTGGTATATGTGTGAGTAACTACATATCTGAAAAGCAGTATATGTGAGTGACGGAGTATATAAATGAACTATATGTGAGAGTGAGTGATTGTGAGAGTGACTGTATAGATGAATGTGTGGTTGTATCAGTGATTGTATAAGAGAGTAAGTATGTGTTTGTGTCTGTAAGTGAGCTTGTTTTTGAATAACTGTATAGGTGTGTGAATGGAAGTGTGATTGATCTTTTCCATGACTGACTAGGTGTGTGAGTAACGCTATGGATGAGTGGCGGTGTGTGAGAGTCTGTATAGGTGTATGAGTACATGTGATAGTGCTGTATTAATGAGTGACTGTATGGGTGAATGAGTAGATGTGTGTGAAGACCTAGGAATCAGTGAGTGGGTATGTAGTAACTGGTATTGGAGTGTCTATGGTTTCGAAAATGGTAGTCTGTATTGTAGAGTAGGTGTATGAAAGGTTATATTAGGGAGTGAGGAGGTGCTTCAGATTATCATGTGAATGATGTCATCAGTGATGTTATCAGTGATGTCACTGACCATGTCATGAATGATGTAATATGTGACGTCATCAGCAGTGCATTGCGGGGCGCGAGTTATAGTTAGCTGAACTAACTATAACGGTGGAATTTCTATGGTTTTGTAAGAGTGAAATGTCCAGCTAACTATAACATCCCTGAAACCTATGGTTTTTTTAGTGAATTTCTAAGGTTTTTTAAATGCTAATTTCTAACTATAACGTACCTGAAACCTATGGTTTTTTCAGTGAATTTCAATGGTTTTTTAAATGCTAATTTCTAACTATGACATCCCTATTAAGTCCCCTTGAATCCTGAAGGTCCCTGGTGGCCAAGTAGCCCACCAGGTACCTCCAGTAAGCACCACAGGGGTGTGTTGCAGAGAGGTGCTCCGAGGCCATGCCCCTTTTACACCACGCTGCAAACGCGGCGTCTGGCACACTGCTGCTCAGAGGATGAAGTCCACTTGTGTCTTGAGGTCCTCAGGACACAAGAGGACCTCATTGCCCCACCAGCAGCGCACCAGAAGCTGCGTTTGCAGAGTGGTGTAAAAAGGGGCATGGCCTCGGAGCACCTCTCTGCAACACACCCCTGTGGTGCTTACTGGAGGTACCTGGTGGGCTAGTTAGCCCCAGGGACCCTCAGGATTGAAGAGGAATTAATTCCCCAACTTAAAACGCGCCACAGGGCGTGTTTACACACATGTCACATCAGGCCCCGCCCCCTCCCTTCACCACTGTGTAAACGCGCCCTGTGGCGCATTTTAAGTTGGGGGATTAAGTCCCCTTGAATCCTGAGGGTCCCTGGGGTCCAATTAGCCCACCAGGTACCTCCAGTAAGCGCCACAGAGCTGCCTTGCAGAGAGGTGTAAAAAGGGGCGCGGCCACGGACCACCTGTCTGCAACTCAGCCCTGTGGCACACACTGGAGGTACCTGATGGGCTAGTTGGCTCCCAGGGACCCTCAGGATTGAAGGGGAATTAATCCCCCAACTTAAAACGCGCCACAGGGCGCGTTTGCACAGTGGTGCAGAGAGGGGGCGGGGCCTGATGTGACAAGTGTGCAAACGCGCCCTGTGGCGTGTTTTAAGTTGAGGGATTAAGTCCCCTTGAATCCTGAGGGTCCCTGGGGGTCAACTAGCCCACTAGGAACTTCCAGTAAGCGCCACAGGACTGCGTGCAGAGAGGTGGTCCAAGGCCACGCCCTTTTTTCAGCGGGATTCGCAACTCCAGCGCGAATTTTGCCGATTTTTTAAAAAAAAATGCTTTTTTGGGCCCTGAGCAGGCCTAGGGGGTAGGGTGTTTCTACCCTGCCCCCTTTTCTTTTTTTTCACCTTTGTTTTTCTGTTTTCTTGTGACTCGGTTCATGTGGACATATCCACTGTGTACGTGGCTGTTAAAGGCACACCCCGTTAAACTCAAAGCACCCACTGCAGCTCATGTGTGCGAGTGGGACAGGAGGTCACTTGCCAGGTCACTGGCACCCGGCTCCCACCTGCAGGCTCTGACTGGCCCTTAATCCTAAACCCTGGCCCTTAATCCTAAACCCTACCCCTAAACCTTAGCCCTAAACCCTATCAGTCTAAGCACCTCACTCTAAGTTTATGTTGCCCAACAAATGCACAGATGCTATGGATCAGTAGGAACTACACAACATGTTTAGGTACTTGAATAAGTGTGACAGTGTCTATATGGGTTTGTGAATATCTGTAACAGTGACTGTATAGGTTTGTGAATGGGTGTAATAGATCCTATATCGGTATGTGAATAGGTGTGACATTGTCTGTATGGATTTCTGAATAGGTGTAACAGTGACTGTATAGCTTTGTGAATGGGTGTCACAGTCTCTATGGGCATGTAAATTGGTGTCAAAGTGTCTCTATATCTATGTGAATGGTTCTGACGGTGTCTGCATGGGTGTAACAGTGGGTGTGAACGTTTCTGTATCGGTATGTAACTGGATGAGACAGTATCTATATGAGGATCTGAATGGGTGTGAGAGTAAGACTGATTGTAAAATTTAGTATATATGTATAGTTTTTTACCCCCTCTCGCACTAACTCCATGGATTCCCCACAGAGTTGCACGGGGGCCTCGCTGAGCCTCACGGGAGATCCGCGGATTTCGCGAGTGGGCAATTTTTTTTTCCTGGTTTCTGACCCCAGGACAAATGTTCACCCCTGTTTGTTAATATGCACAAAAACCTCTTACTTGACCCCTTCATTGAGTTTGCAAACAAATTTTCTGCCCCAGAGACCATTTCCCAGACAAACAAAATGGCGGCCTCAACTTTTCTGTGAAGGTACGGCCAGTTAATCAGAAGTTTGGCAGTGCGCATGAATCCACGGATTACCCATGTGTGAATCCCCAATTAATTTGAGTACCAAGATATACAAATTTGCTCTCCAGTTAATATCTCAAAAACTACTGAACAGATTTACACCAAATCACAAAAAGCATGATCTATATACCAACATCTACCTTTCTGCTAAGTTTGGTGTAATTCCATCCAGTGGTTCAGGCTGTAGGCTTGTTCAAAGGTCCCATGGAAATGAACATGGGGAAAATGTGTTTTGGGATCCCCCTTTTTTCTCAGCCACCAATTGACGGATCACCCATAAATTTTCAAGACTCCATCTGAAGTACTGAGCAAATTTGTTTGGAAACTTTCATGGAGATTCATCAAGCAGTGCCAAAGAAATAGGCACTTGAAAATGACCTCTTCCTAGGGAAAATACATCCTAACTATAACTACCTACTGACTACCGTCAATACGTAATATATGTGTGTATATATATATATTCACTGAAAAAACCATAGGTTTTAGGTACGTTATAGTTAGAAATTAGCGTTTAAAAAACCTTAGAAATTCACTGAAAAAACCATAGGTTTCAGGGACGTTATAGTTAGCTGGACATTTCACTCTTACAAAACCATAGAAATTCCACCGTTATAGTTAGTTCAGCTAACTTTAACTCGCGCCCCCGCAATGCACTGCTGATGACGTCACATATTACATCATTCATGACATGGTCAGTGACATCACTGATGACATCACTGATGACATCTCAAATGACATCACTGATGACATCACTGATGACATCATCCAGTGACTGTGTGTTTCTGTAAAGTTTAAATATGTAAAGTTTAAAATATGTTTTATATTTATATATATGCCAAGGTGTATTGAAGAATGAGAATGAGTGGGTGTATAAGTGTTTGAATGGATGATTTAGTAAGTGCATGACTGTCTGTATAAGTGAGTAATTAAATGTGTCTTAGTGAATGAATTAGTTAGTCACTAAACTATGTAAATGTCTGTATCTGTCTGTCAGTTGGTGTGTAAGCAGTTGCATGGGTTGGTGAGTAGCTAAATGAGTGTCCATATGGGTTATTGATTGGTTGTCTGAGTATCTGTATGGGTGCCAGAGTATCTATGTGGGTGGGTGGGGGGTGTGTGACTCCGTGCATGGATATATAAGTGGGTGATTCAGTGGGTGTATGGGTTGAAGAGTACATCTGTGAAGAGCGGTATGGATGGGTGAGTGTGTGTATGGTTGTGTTTGTGAGTGAATGGATGTCTCAGTGGTATATGTGTGAGTAACTACATATCTGAAAAGCAGTATATGTGAGTGACGGAGTATATAAATGAACTATATGTGAGAGTGAGTGATTGTGAGAGTGACTGTATAGATGAATGTGTGGTTGTATCAGTGATTGTATAAGAGAGTAAGTATGTGTTTGTGTCTGTAAGTGAGCTTGTTTTTGAATAACTGTATAGGTGTGTGAATGGAAGTGTGATTGATCTTTTCCATGACTGACTAGGTGTGTGAGTAACGCTATGGATGAGTGGCGGTGTGTGAGAGTCTGTATAGGTGTATGAGTACATGTGATAGTGCTGTATTAATGAGTGACTGTATGGGTGAATGAGTAGATGTGTGTGAAGACCTAGGAATCAGTGAGTGGGTATGTAGTAACTGGTATTGGAGTGTCTATGGTTTCGAAAATGGTAGTCTGTATTGTAGAGTAGGTGTATGAAAGGTTATATTAGGGAGTGAGGAGGTGCTTCAGATTATCATGTGAATGATGTCATCAGTGATGTTATCAGTGATGTCACTGACCATGTCATGAATGATGTAATATGTGACGTCATCAGCAGTGCATTGCGGGGCGCGAGTTATAGTTAGCTGAACTAACTATAACGGTGGAATTTCTATGGTTTTGTAAGAGTGAAATGTCCAGCTAACTATAACATCCCTGAAACCTATGGTTTTTTTAGTGAATTTCTAAGGTTTTTTAAATGCTAATTTCTAACTATAACGTACCTGAAACCTATGGTTTTTTCAGTGAATTTCAATGGTTTTTTAAATGCTAATTTCTAACTATGACATCCCTATTAAGTCCCCTTGAATCCTGAAGGTCCCTGGTGGCCAAGTAGCCCACCAGGTACCTCCAGTAAGCACCACAGGGGTGTGTTGCAGAGAGGTGCTCCGAGGCCATGCCCCTTTTTACACCACGCTGCAAACGCGGCGTCTGGCACACTGCTGCTCAGAGGATGAAGTCCACTTGTGTCTTGAGGTCCTCAGGACACAAGAGGACCTCATTGCCCCACCAGCAGCGCACCAGAAGCTGCGTTTGCAGAGTGGTGTAAAGGGGCATGGCCTCGGAGCACCTCTCTGCAACACACCCCTGTGGTGCTTACTGGAGGTACCTGGTGGGCTAGTTAGCCCCAGGGACCCTCAGGATTGAAGAGGAATTAATTCCCCAACTTAAAACGCGCCACAGGGCGTGTTTACACACATGTCACATCAGGCCCCGCCCCCTCCCTTCACCACTGTGTAAACGCGCCCTGTGGCGCATTTTAAGTTGGGGGATTAAGTCCCCTTGAATCCTGAGGGTCCCTGGGGTCCAATTAGCCCACCAGGTACCTCCAGTAAGCGCCACAGAGCTGCCTTGCAGAGAGGTGTAAAAAGGGGCGCGGCCACGGACCACCTGTCTGCAACTCAGCCCTGTGGCACACACTGGAGGTACCTGATGGGCTAGTTGGCTCCCAGGGACCCTCAGGATTGAAGGGGAATTAATCCCCCAACTTAAAACGCGCCACAGGGCGCGTTTGCACAGTGGTGCAGAGAGGGGGCGGGGCCTGATGTGACAAGTGTGCAAACGCGCCCTGTGGCGTGTTTTAAGTTGAGGGATTAAGTCCCCTTGAATCCTGAGGGTCCCTGGGGGTCAACTAGCCCACTAGGAACTTCCAGTAAGCGCCACAGGACTGCGTGCAGAGAGGTGGTCCAAGGCCACGCCCTTTTTTCAGCGGGATTCGCAACTCCAGCGCGAATTTTGCCGATTTTTTAAAAAAAATGCTTTTTTGGGCCCTGAGCAGGCCTAGGGGGTAGGGTGTTTCTACCCTGCCCCCTTTTCTTTTTTTTCACCTTTGTTTTTCTGTTTTCTTGTGACTCGGTTCATGTGGACATATCCACTGTGTACGTGGCTGTTAAAGGCACACCCCGTTAAACTCAAAGCACCCACTGCAGCTCATGTGTGCGAGTGGGACAGGAGGTCACTTGCCAGGTCACTGGCACCCGGCTCCCACCTGCAGGCTCTGACTGGCCCTTAATCCTAAACCCTGGCCCTTAATCCTAAACCCTACCCCTAAACCTTAGCCCTAAACCCTATCAGTCTAAGCACCTCACTCTAAGTTTATGTTGCCCAACAAATGCACAGATGCTATGGATCAGTAGGAACTACACAACATGTTTAGGTACTTGAATAAGTGTGACAGTGTCTATATGGGTTTGTGAATATCTGTAACAGTGACTGTATAGGTTTGTGAATGGGTGTAATAGATCCTATATCGGTATGTGAATAGGTGTGACATTGTCTGTATGGATTTCTGAATAGGTGTAACAGTGACTGTATAGCTTTGTGAATGGGTGTCACAGTCTCTATGGGCATGTAAATTGGTGTCAAAGTGTCTCTATATCTATGTGAATGGTTCTGACGGTGTCTGCATGGGTGTAACAGTGGGTGTGAACGTTTCTGTATCGGTATGTAACTGGATGAGACAGTATCTATATGAGGATCTGAATGGGTGTGAGAGTAAGACTGATTGTAAAATTTAGTATATATGTATAGTTTTTTACCCCCTCTCGCACTAACTCCATGGATTCCCCACAGAGTTGCACGGGGGCCTCGCTGAGCCTCACGGGAGATCCGCGGATTTCGCGAGTGGGCAATTTTTTTTCCTGGTTTCTGACCCCAGGACAAATGTTCACCCCTGTTTGTTAATATGCACAAAAACCTCTTACTTGACCCCTTCATTGAGTTTGCAAACAAATTTTCTGCCCCAGAGACCATTTCCCAGACAAACAAAATGGCGGCCTCAACTTTTCTGTGAAGGTACGGCCAGTTAATCAGAAGTTTGGCAGTGCGCATGAATCCACGGATTACCCATGTGTGAATCCCCAATTAATTTGAGTACCAAGATATACAAATTTGCTCTCCAGTTAATATCTCAAAAACTACTGAACAGATTTACACCAAATCACAAAAAGCATGATCTATATACCAACATCTACCTTTCTGCTAAGTTTGGTGTAATTCCATCCAGTGGTTCAGGCTGTAGGCTTGTTCAAAGGTCCCATGGAAATGAACATGGGGAAAATGTGTTTTGGGATCCCCCTTTTTTCTCAGCCACCAATTGACGGATCACCCATAAATTTTCAAGCCTCCATCTGAAGTACTGAGCAAATTTGTTTGGAAACTTTCATGGAGATTCATCAAGCAGTGCCAAAGAAATAGGCACTTGAAAATGACCTCTTCCTAGGGAAAATACATCCTAACTATAACTACCTACTGACTACCGTCAATACGTAATATATGTGTGTATATATATATATTCACTGAAAAAACCATAGGTTTTAGGTACGTTATAGTTAGAAATTAGCGTTTAAAAAACCTTAGAAATTCACTGAAAAAACCATAGGTTTCAGGGACGTTATAGTTAGCTGGACATTTCACTCTTACAAAACCATAGAAATTCCACCGTTATAGTTAGTTCAGCTAACTTTAACTCGCGCCCCCGCAATGCACTGCTGATGACGTCACATATTACATCATTCATGACATGGTCAGTGACATCACTGATGACATCACTGATGACATCTCAAATGACATCACTGATGACATCACTGATGACATCATCCAGTGACTGTGTGTTTCTGTAAAGTTTAAATATGTAAAGTTTAAAATATGTTTTATATTTATATATATGCCAAGGTGTATTGAAGAATGAGAATGAGTGGGTGTATAAGTGTTTGAATGGATGATTTAGTAAGTGCATGACTGTCTGTATAAGTGAGTAATTAAATGTGTCTTAGTGAATGAATTAGTTAGTCACTAAACTATGTAAATGTCTGTATCTGTCTGTCAGTTGGTGTGTAAGCAGTTGCATGGGTTGGTGAGTAGCTAAATGAGTGTCCATATGGGTTATTGATTGGTTGTCTGAGTATCTGTATGGGTGCCAGAGTATCTATGTGGGTGGGTGGGGGGTGTGTGACTCCGTGCATGGATATATAAGTGGGTGATTCAGTGGGTGTATGGGTTGAAGAGTACATCTGTGAAGAGCGGTATGGATGGGTGAGTGTGTGTATGGTTGTGTTTGTGAGTGAATGGATGTCTCAGTGGTATATGTGTGAGTAACTACATATCTGAAAAGCAGTATATGTGAGTGACGGAGTATATAAATGAACTATATGTGAGAGTGAGTGATTGTGAGAGTGACTGTATAGATGAATGTGTGGTTGTATCAGTGATTGTATAAGAGAGTAAGTATGTGTTTGTGTCTGTAAGTGAGCTTGTTTTTGAATAACTGTATAGGTGTGTGAATGGAAGTGTGATTGATCTTTTCCATGACTGACTAGGTGTGTGAGTAACGCTATGGATGAGTGGCGGTGTGTGAGAGTCTGTATAGGTGTATGAGTACATGTGATAGTGCTGTATTAATGAGTGACTGTATGGGTGAATGAGTAGATGTGTGTGAAGACCTAGGAATCAGTGAGTGGGTATGTAGTAACTGGTATTGGAGTGTCTATGGTTTCGAAAATGGTAGTCTGTATTGTAGAGTAGGTGTATGAAAGGTTATATTAGGGAGTGAGGAGGTGCTTCAGATTATCATGTGAATGATGTCATCAGTGATGTTATCAGTGATGTCACTGACCATGTCATGAATGATGTAATATGTGACGTCATCAGCAGTGCATTGCGGGGCGCGAGTTATAGTTAACTGAACTAACTATAACGGTGGAATTTCTATGGTTTTGTAAGAGTGAAATGTCCAGCTAACTATAACATCCCTGAAACCTATGGTTTTTTTAGTGAATTTCTAAGGTTTTTTAAATGCTAATTTCTAACTATAACGTACCTGAAACCTATGGTTTTTTCAGTGAATTTCAATGGTTTTTTAAATGCTAATTTCTAACTATGACATCCCTATTAAGTCCCCTTGAATCCTGAAGGTCCCTGGTGGCCAAGTAGCCCACCAGGTACCTCCAGTAAGCACCACAGGGGTGTGTTGCAGAGAGGTGCTCCGAGGCCATGCCCCTTTTTACACCACGCTGCAAACGCGGCGTCTGGCACACTGCTGCTCAGAGGATGAAGTCCACTTGTGTCTTGAGGTCCTCAGGACACAAGAGGACCTCATTGCCCCACCAGCAGCGCACCAGAAGCTGCGTTTGCAGAGTGGTGTAAAGGGGCATGGCCTCGGAGCACCTCTCTGCAACACACCCCTGTGGTGCTTACTGGAGGTACCTGGTGGGCTAGTTAGCCCCAGGGACCCTCAGGATTGAAGAGGAATTAATTCCCCAACTTAAAACGCGCCACAGGGCGTGTTTACACACATGTCACATCAGGCCCCGCCCCCTCCCTTCACCACTGTGTAAACGCGCCCTGTGGCGCATTTTAAGTTGGGGGATTAAGTCCCCTTGAATCCTGAGGGTCCCTGGGGTCCAATTAGCCCACCAGGTACCTCCAGTAAGCGCCACAGAGCTGCCTTGCAGAGAGGTGTAAAAAGGGGCGCGGCCACGGACCACCTGTCTGCAACTCAGCCCTGTGGCACACACTGGAGGTACCTGATGGGCTAGTTGGCTCCCAGGGACCCTCAGGATTGAAGGGGAATTAATCCCCCAACTTAAAACGCGCCACAGGGCGCGTTTGCACAGTGGTGCAGAGAGGGGGCGGGGCCTGATGTGACAAGTGTGCAAACGCGCCCTGTGGCGTGTTTTAAGTTGAGGGATTAAGTCCCCTTGAATCCTGAGGGTCCCTGGGGGTCAACTAGCCCACTAGGAACTTCCAGTAAGCGCCACAGGACTGCGTGCAGAGAGGTGGTCCAAGGCCACGCCCTTTTTTCAGCGGGATTCGCAACTCCAGCGCGAATTTTGCCGATTTTTAAAAAAAATGCTTTTTTGGGCCCTGAGCAGGCCTAGGGGGTAGGGTGTTTCTACCCTGCCCCCTTTTCTTTTTTTCACCTTTGTTTTTCTGTTTTCTTGTGACTCGGTTCATGTGGACATATCCACTGTGTACGTGGCTGTTAAAGGCACACCCCGTTAAACTCAAAGCACCCACTGCAGCTCATGTGTGCGAGTGGGACAGGAGGTCACTTGCCAGGTCACTGGCACCCGGCTCCCACCTGCAGGCTCTGACTGGCCCTTAATCCTAAACCCTGGCCCTTAATCCTAAACCCTACCCCTAAACCTTAGCCCTAAACCCTATCAGTCTAAGCACCTCACTCTAAGTTTATGTTGCCCAACAAATGCACAGATGCTATGGATCAGTAGGAACTACACAACATGTTTAGGTACTTGAATAAGTGTGACAGTGTCTATATGGGTTTGTGAATATCTGTAACAGTGACTGTATAGGTTTGTGAATGGGTGTAATAGATCCTATATCGGTATGTGAATAGGTGTGACATTGTCTGTATGGATTTCTGAATAGGTGTAACAGTGACTGTATAGCTTTGTGAATGGGTGTCACAGTCTCTATGGGCATGTAAATTGGTGTCAAAGTGTCTCTATATCTATGTGAATGGTTCTGACGGTGTCTGCATGGGTGTAACAGTGGGTGTGAACGTTTCTGTATCGGTATGTAACTGGATGAGACAGTATCTATATGAGGATCTGAATGGGTGTGAGAGTAAGACTGATTGTAAAATTTAGTATATATGTATAGTTTTTTACCCCCTCTCGCACTAACTCCATGGATTCCCCACAGAGTTGCACGGGGGCCTCGCTGAGCCTCACGGGAGATCCGCGGATTTCGCGAGTGGGCAATTTTTTTTCCTGGTTTCTGACCCCAGGACAAATGTTCACCCCTGTTTGTTAATATGCACAAAAACCTCTTACTTGACCCCTTCATTGAGTTTGCAAACAAATTTTCTGCCCCAGAGACCATTTCCCAGACAAACAAAATGGCGGCCTCAACTTTTCTGTGAAGGTACGGCCAGTTAATCAGAAGTTTGGCAGTGCGCATGAATCCACGGATTACCCATGTGTGAATCCCCAATTAATTTGAGTACCAAGATATACAAATTTGCTCTCCAGTTAATATCTCAAAAACTACTGAACAGATTTACACCAAATCACAAAAAGCATGATCTATATACCAACATCTACCTTTCTGCTAAGTTTGGTGTAATTCCATCCAGTGGTTCAGGCTGTAGGCTTGTTCAAAGGTCCCATGGAAATGAACATGGGGAAAATGTGTTTTGGGATCCCCCTTTTTTCTCAGCACCCAATTGACGGATCACCCATAAATTTTCAAGCCTCCATCTGAAGTACTGAGCAAATTTGTTTGGAAACTTTCATGGAGATTCATCAAGCAGTGCCAAAGAAATAGGCACTTGAAAATGACCTCTTCCTAGGGAAAATACATCCTAACTATAACTACCTACTGACTACCGTCAATACGTAATATATGTGTGTATATATATATATTCACTGAAAAAACCATAGGTTTTAGGTACGTTATAGTTAGAAATTAGCGTTTAAAAAACCTTAGAAATTCACTGAAAAAACCATAGGTTTCAGGGACGTTATAGTTAGCTGGACATTTCACTCTTACAAAACCATAGAAATTCCACCGTTATAGTTAGTTCAGCTAACTTTAACTCGCGCCCCCGCAATGCACTGCTGATGACGTCACATATTACATCATTCATGACATGGTCAGTGACATCACTGATGACATCACTGATGACATCTCAAATGACATCACTGATGACATCACTGATGACATCATCCAGTGACTGTGTGTTTCTGTAAAGTTTAAATATGTAAAGTTTAAAATATGTTTTATATTTATATATATGCCAAGGTGTATTGAAGAATGAGAATGAGTGGGTGTATAAGTGTTTGAATGGATGATTTAGTAAGTGCATGACTGTCTGTATAAGTGAGTAATTAAATGTGTCTTAGTGAATGAATTAGTTAGTCACTAAACTATGTAAATGTCTGTATCTGTCTGTCAGTTGGTGTGTAAGCAGTTGCATGGGTTGGTGAGTAGCTAAATGAGTGTCCATATGGGTTATTGATTGGTTGTCTGAGTATCTGTATGGGTGCCAGAGTATCTATGTGGGTGGGTGGGGGGTGTGTGACTCCGTGCATGGATATATAAGTGGGTGATTCAGTGGGTGTATGGGTTGAAGAGTACATCTGTGAAGAGCGGTATGGATGGGTGAGTGTGTGTATGGTTGTGTTTGTGAGTGAATGGATGTCTCAGTGGTATATGTGTGAGTAACTACATATCTGAAAAGCAGTATATGTGAGTGACGGAGTATATAAATGAACTATATGTGAGAGTGAGTGATTGTGAGAGTGACTGTATAGATGAATGTGTGGTTGTATCAGTGATTGTATAAGAGAGTAAGTATGTGTTTGTGTCTGTAAGTGAGCTTGTTTTTGAATAACTGTATAGGTGTGTGAATGGAAGTGTGATTGATCTTTTCCATGACTGACTAGGTGTGTGAGTAACGCTATGGATGAGTGGCGGTGTGTGAGAGTCTGTATAGGTGTATGAGTACATGTGATAGTGCTGTATTAATGAGTGACTGTATGGGTGAATGAGTAGATGTGTGTGAAGACCTAGGAATCAGTGAGTGGGTATGTAGTAACTGGTATTGGAGTGTCTATGGTTTCGAAAATGGTAGTCTGTATTGTAGAGTAGGTGTATGAAAGGTTATATTAGGGAGTGAGGAGGTGCTTCAGATTATCATGTGAATGATGTCATCAGTGATGTTATCAGTGATGTCACTGACCATGTCATGAATGATGTAATATGTGACGTCATCAGCAGTGCATTGCGGGGCGCGAGTTATAGTTAACTGAACTAACTATAACGGTGGAATTTCTATGGTTTTGTAAGAGTGAAATGTCCAGCTAACTATAACATCCCTGAAACCTATGGTTTTTTTAGTGAATTTCTAAGGTTTTTTAAATGCTAATTTCTAACTATAACGTACCTGAAACCTATGGTTTTTTCAGTGAATTTCAATGGTTTTTTAAATGCTAATTTCTAACTATGACATCCCTATTAAGTCCCCTTGATTCCTGAAGGTCCCTGGTGGCCAAGTAGCCCACCAGGTACCTCCAGTAAGCACCACAGGGGTGTGTTGCAGAGAGGTGCTCCGAGGCCATGCCCCTTTTTACACCACGCTGCAAACGCGGCGTCTGGCACACTGCTGCTCAGAGGATGAAGTCCACTTGTGTCTTGAGGTCCTCAGGACACAAGAGGACCTCATTGCCCCACCAGCAGCGCACCAGAAGCTGCGTTTGCAGAGTGGTGTAAAGGGGCATGGCCTCGGAGCACCTCTCTGCAACACACCCCTGTGGTGCTTACTGGAGGTACCTGGTGGGCTAGTTAGCCCCAGGGACCCTCAGGATTGAAGAGGAATTAATTCCCCAACTTAAAACGCGCCACAGGGCGTGTTTACACACATGTCACATCAGGCCCCGCCCCCTCCCTTCACCACTGTGTAAACGCGCCCTGTGGCGCATTTTAAGTTGGGGGATTAAGTCCCCTTGAATCCTGAGGGTCCCTGGGGTCCAATTAGCCCACCAGGTACCTCCAGTAAGCGCCACAGAGCTGCCTTGCAGAGAGGTGTAAAAAGGGGCGCGGCCACGGACCACCTGTCTGCAACTCAGCCCTGTGGCACACACTGGAGGTACCTGATGGGCTAGTTGGCTCCCAGGGACCCTCAGGATTGAAGGGGAATTAATCCCCCAACTTAAAACGCGCCACAGGGCGCGTTTGCACAGTGGTGCAGAGAGGGGGCGGGGCCTGATGTGACAAGTGTGCAAACGCGCCCTGTGGCGTGTTTTAAGTTGAGGGATTAAGTCCCCTTGAATCCTGAGGGTCCCTGGGGGTCAACTAGCCCACTAGGAACTTCCAGTAAGCGCCACAGGACTGCGTGCAGAGAGGTGGTCCAAGGCCACGCCCTTTTTTCAGCGGGATTCGCAACTCCAGCGCGAATTTTGCCGATTTTTAAAAAAAATGCTTTTTTGGGCCCTGAGCAGGCCTAGGGGGTAGGGTGTTTCTACCCTGCCCCCTTTTCTTTTTTTCACCTTTGTTTTTCTGTTTTCTTGTGACTCGGTTCATGTGGACATATCCACTGTGTACGTGGCTGTTAAAGGCACACCCCGTTAAACTCAAAGCACCCACTGCAGCTCATGTGTGCGAGTGGGACAGGAGGTCACTTGCCAGGTCACTGGCACCCGGCTCCCACCTGCAGGCTCTGACTGGCCCTTAATCCTAAACCCTGGCCCTTAATCCTAAACCCTACCCCTAAACCTTAGCCCTAAACCCTATCAGTCTAAGCACCTCACTCTAAGTTTATGTTGCCCAACAAATGCACAGATGCTATGGATCAGTAGGAACTACACAACATGTTTAGGTACTTGAATAAGTGTGACAGTGTCTATATGGGTTTGTGAATATCTGTAACAGTGACTGTATAGGTTTGTGAATGGGTGTAATAGATCCTATATCGGTATGTGAATAGGTGTGACATTGTCTGTATGGATTTCTGAATAGGTGTAACAGTGACTGTATAGCTTTGTGAATGGGTGTCACAGTCTCTATGGGCATGTAAATTGGTGTCAAAGTGTCTCTATATCTATGTGAATGGTTCTGACGGTGTCTGCATGGGTGTAACAGTGGGTGTGAACGTTTCTGTATCGGTATGTAACTGGATGAGACAGTATCTATATGAGGATCTGAATGGGTGTGAGAGTAAGACTGATTGTAAAATTTAGTATATATGTATAGTTTTTTACCCCCTCTCGCACTAACTCCATGGATTCCCCACAGAGTTGCACGGGGGCCTCGCTGAGCCTCACGGGAGATCCGCGGATTTCGCGAGTGGGCAATTTTTTTTCCTGGTTTCTGACCCCAGGACAAATGTTCACCCCTGTTTGTTAATATGCACAAAAACCTCTTACTTGACCCCTTCATTGAGTTTGCAAACAAATTTTCTGCCCCAGAGACCATTTCCCAGACAAACAAAATGGCGGCCTCAACTTTTCTGTGAAGGTACGGCCAGTTAATCAGAAGTTTGGCAGTGCGCATGAATCCACGGATTACCCATGTGTGAATCCCCAATTAATTTGAGTACCAAGATATACAAATTTGCTCTCCAGTTAATATCTCAAAAACTACTGAACAGATTTACACCAAATCACAAAAAGCATGATCTATATACCAACATCTACCTTTCTGCTAAGTTTGGTGTAATTCCATCCAGTGGTTCAGGCTGTAGGCTTGTTCAAAGGTCCCATGGAAATGAACATGGGGAAAATGTGTTTTGGGATCCCCCTTTTTTCTCAGCAACCAATTGACGGATCACCCATAAATTTTCAAGCCTCCATCTGAATTACTGAGCAAATTTGTTTGGAAACTTTCATGGAGATTCATCAAGCAGTGCCAAAGAAATAGGCACTTGAAAATGACCTCTTCCTAGGGAAAATACATCCTAACTATAACTACCTACTGACTACCGTCAATACGTAATATATGTGTGTATATATATATATTCACTGAAAAAACCATAGGTTTTAGGTACGTTATAGTTAGAAATTAGCGTTTAAAAAACCTTAGAAATTCACTGAAAAAACCATAGGTTTCAGGGACGTTATAGTTAGCTGGACATTTCACTCTTACAAAACCATAGAAATTCCACCGTTATAGTTAGTTCAGCTAACTTTAACTCGCGCCCCCGCAATGCACTGCTGATGACGTCACATATTACATCATTCATGACATGGTCAGTGACATCACTGATGACATCACTGATGACATCTCAAATGACATCACTGATGACATCACTGATGACATCATCCAGTGACTGTGTGTTTCTGTAAAGTTTAAATATGTAAAGTTTAAAATATGTTTTATATTTATATATATGCCAAGGTGTATTGAAGAATGAGAATGAGTGGGTGTATAAGTGTTTGAATGGATGATTTAGTAAGTGCATGACTGTCTGTATAAGTGAGTAATTAAATGTGTCTTAGTGAATGAATTAGTTAGTCACTAAACTATGTAAATGTCTGTATCTGTCTGTCAGTTGGTGTGTAAGCAGTTGCATGGGTTGGTGAGTAGCTAAATGAGTGTCCATATGGGTTATTGATTGGTTGTCTGAGTATCTGTATGGGTGCCAGAGTATCTATGTGGGTGGGTGGGGGGTGTGTGACTCCGTGCATGGATATATAAGTGGGTGATTCAGTGGGTGTATGGGTTGAAGAGTACATCTGTGAAGAGCGGTATGGATGGGTGAGTGTGTGTATGGTTGTGTTTGTGAGTGAATGGATGTCTCAGTGGTATATGTGTGAGTAACTACATATCTGAAAAGCAGTATATGTGAGTGACGGAGTATATAAATGAACTATATGTGAGAGTGAGTGATTGTGAGAGTGACTGTATAGATGAATGTGTGGTTGTATCAGTGATTGTATAAGAGAGTAAGTATGTGTTTGTGTCTGTAAGTGAGCTTGTTTTTGAATAACTGTATAGGTGTGTGAATGGAAGTGTGATTGATCTTTTCCATGACTGACTAGGTGTGTGAGTAACGCTATGGATGAGTGGCGGTGTGTGAGAGTCTGTATAGGTGTATGAGTACATGTGATAGTGCTGTATTAATGAGTGACTGTATGGGTGAATGAGTAGATGTGTGTGAAGACCTAGGAATCAGTGAGTGGGTATGTAGTAACTGGTATTGGAGTGTCTATGGTTTCGAAAATGGTAGTCTGTATTGTAGAGTAGGTGTATGAAAGGTTATATTAGGGAGTGAGGAGGTGCTTCAGATTATCATGTGAATGATGTCATCAGTGATGTTATCAGTGATGTCACTGACCATGTCATGAATGATGTAATATGTGACGTCATCAGCAGTGCATTGCGGGGCGCGAGTTATAGTTAGCTGAACTAACTATAACGGTGGAATTTCTATGGTTTTGTAAGAGTGAAATGTCCAGCTAACTATAACATCCCTGAAACCTATGGTTTTTTTAGTGAATTTCTAAGGTTTTTTAAATGCTAATTTCTAACTATAACGTACCTGAAACCTATGGTTTTTTCAGTGAATTTCAATGGTTTTTTAAATGCTAATTTCTAACTATGACATCCCTATTAAGTCCCCTTGAATCCTGAAGGTCCCTGGTGGCCAAGTAGCCCACCAGGTACCTCCAGTAAGCACCACAGGGGTGTGTTGCAGAGAGGTGCTCCGAGGCCATGCCCCTTTTTACACCACGCTGCAAACGCGGCGTCTGGCACACTGCTGCTCAGAGGATGAAGTCCACTTGTGTCTTGAGGTCCTCAGGACACAAGAGGACCTCATTGCCCCACCAGCAGCGCACCAGAAGCTGCGTTTGCAGAGTGGTGTAAAGGGGCATGGCCTCGGAGCACCTCTCTGCAACACACCCTGTGGTGCTTACTGGAGGTACCTGGTGGGCTAGTTAGCCCCAGGGACCCTCAGGATTGAAGAGGAATTAATTCCCCAACTTAAAACGCGCCACAGGGCGTGTTTACACACATGTCACATCAGGCCCCGCCCCCTCCCTTCACCACTGTGTAAACGCGCCCTGTGGCGCATTTTAAGTTGGGGGATTAAGTCCCCTTGAATCCTGAGGGTCCCTGGGGTCCAATTAGCCCACCAGGTACCTCCAGTAAGCGCCACAGAGCTGCCTTGCAGAGAGGTGTAAAAAGGGGCGCGGCCACGGACCACCTGTCTGCAACTCAGCCCTGTGGCACACACTGGAGGTACCTGATGGGCTAGTTGGCTCCCAGGGACCCTCAGGATTGAAGGGGAATTAATCCCCCAACTTAAAACGCGCCACAGGGCGCGTTTGCACAGTGGTGCAGAGAGGGGGCGGGGCCTGATGTGACAAGTGTGCAAACGCGCCCTGTGGCGTGTTTTAAGTTGAGGGATTAAGTCCCCTTGAATCCTGAGGGTCCCTGGGGGTCAACTAGCCCACTAGGAACTTCCAGTAAGCGCCACAGGACTGCGTGCAGAGAGGTGGTCCAAGGCCACGCCCTTTTTTCAGCGGGATTCGCAACTCCAGCGCGAATTTTGCCGATTTTTTAAAAAAAAATGCTTTTTTGGGCCCTGAGCAGGCCTAGGGGGGTAGGGTGTTTCTACCCTGCCCCCTTTTCTTTTTTTCACCTTTGTTTTTCTGTTTTCTTGTGACTCGGTTCATGTGGACATATCCACTGTGTACGTGGCTGTTAAAGGCACACCCCGTTAAACTCAAAGCACCCACTGCAGCTCATGTGTGCGAGTGGGACAGGAGGTCACTTGCCAGGTCACTGGCACCCGGCTCCCACCTGCAGGCTCTGACTGGCCCTTAATCCTAAACCCTGGCCCTTAATCCTAAACCCTACCCCTAAACCTTAGCCCTAAACCCTATCAGTCTAAGCACCTCACTCTAAGTTTATGTTGCCCAACAAATGCACAGATGCTATGGATCAGTAGGAACTACACAACATGTTTAGGTACTTGAATAAGTGTGACAGTGTCTATATGGGTTTGTGAATATCTGTAACAGTGACTGTATAGGTTTGTGAATGGGTGTAATAGATCCTATATCGGTATGTGAATAGGTGTGACATTGTCTGTATGGATTTCTGAATAGGTGTAACAGTGACTGTATAGCTTTGTGAATGGGTGTCACAGTCTCTATGGGCATGTAAATTGGTGTCAAAGTGTCTCTATATCTATGTGAATGGTTCTGACGGTGTCTGCATGGGTGTAACAGTGGGTGTGAACGTTTCTGTATCGGTATGTAACTGGATGAGACAGTATCTATATGAGGATCTGAATGGGTGTGAGAGTAAGACTGATTGTAAAATTTAGTATATATGTATAGTTTTTTACCCCCTCTCGCACTAACTCCATGGATTCCCCACAGAGTTGCACGGGGGCCTCGCTGAGCCTCACGGGAGATCCGCGGATTTCGCGAGTGGGCAATTTTTTTTCCTGGTTTCTGACCCCAGGACAAATGTTCACCCCTGTTTGTTAATATGCACAAAAACCTCTTACTTGACCCCTTCATTGAGTTTGCAAACAAATTTTCTGCCCCAGAGACCATTTCCCAGACAAACAAAATGGCGGCCTCAACTTTTCTGTGAAGGTACGGCCAGTTAATCAGAAGTTTGGCAGTGCGCATGAATCCACGGATTACCCATGTGTGAATCCCCAATTAATTTGAGTACCAAGATATACAAATTTGCTCTCCAGTTAATATCTCAAAAACTACTGAACAGATTTACACCAAATCACAAAAAGCATGATCTATATACCAACATCTACCTTTCTGCTAAGTTTGGTGTAATTCCATCCAGTGGTTCAGGCTGTAGGCTTGTTCAAAGGTCCCATGGAAATGAACATGGGGAAAATGTGTTTTGGGATCCCCCTTTTTTCTCAGCACCCAATTGACGGATCACCCATAAATTTTCAAGCCTCCATCTGAATTACTGAGCAAATTTGTTTGGAAACTTTCATGGAGATTCATCAAGCAGTGCCAAAGAAATAGGCACTTGAAAATGACCTCTTCCTAGGGAAAATACATCCTAACTATAACTACCTACTGACTACCGTCAATACGTAATATATGTGTGTATATATATATATTCACTGAAAAAACCATAGGTTTTAGGTACGTTATAGTTAGAAATTAGCGTTTAAAAAACCTTAGAAATTCACTGAAAAAACCATAGGTTTCAGGGACGTTATAGTTAGCTGGACATTTCACTCTTACAAAACCATAGAAATTCCACCGTTATAGTTAGTTCAGCTAACTTTAACTCGCGCCCCCGCAATGCACTGCTGATGACGTCACATATTACATCATTCATGACATGGTCAGTGACATCACTGATGACATCACTGATGACATCTCAAATGACATCACTGATGACATCACTGATGACATCATCCAGTGACTGTGTGTTTCTGTAAAGTTTAAATATGTAAAGTTTAAAATATGTTTTATATTTATATATATGCCAAGGTGTATTGAAGAATGAGAATGAGTGGGTGTATAAGTGTTTGAATGGATGATTTAGTAAGTGCATGACTGTCTGTATAAGTGAGTAATTAAATGTGTCTTAGTGAATGAATTAGTTAGTCACTAAACTATGTAAATGTCTGTATCTGTCTGTCAGTTGGTGTGTAAGCAGTTGCATGGGTTGGTGAGTAGCTAAATGAGTGTCCATATGGGTTATTGATTGGTTGTCTGAGTATCTGTATGGGTGCCAGAGTATCTATGTGGGTGGGTGGGGGGTGTGTGACTCCGTGCATGGATATATAAGTGGGTGATTCAGTGGGTGTATGGGTTGAAGAGTACATCTGTGAAGAGCGGTATGGATGGGTGAGTGTGTGTATGGTTGTGTTTGTGAGTGAATGGATGTCTCAGTGGTATATGTGTGAGTAACTACATATCTGAAAAGCAGTATATGTGAGTGACGGAGTATATAAATGAACTATATGTGAGAGTGAGTGATTGTGAGAGTGACTGTATAGAAGAATGTGTGGTTGTATCAGTGATTGTATAAGAGAGTAAGTATGTGTTTGTGTCTGTAAGTGAGCTTGTTTTTGAATAACTGTATAGGTGTGTGAATGGAAGTGTGATTGATCTTTTCCATGACTGACTAGGTGTGTGAGTAACGCTATGGATGAGTGGCGGTGTGTGAGAGTCTGTATAGGTGTATGAGTACATGTGATAGTGCTGTATTAATGAGTGACTGTATGGGTGAATGAGTAGATGTGTGTGAAGACCTAGGAATCAGTGAGTGGGTATGTAGTAACTGGTATTGGAGTGTCTATGGTTTCGAAAATGGTAGTCTGTATTGTAGAGTAGGTGTATGAAAGGTTATATTAGGGAGTGAGGAGGTGCTTCAGATTATCATGTGAATGATGTCATCAGTGATGTTATCAGTGATGTCACTGACCATGTCATGAATGATGTAATATGTGACGTCATCAGCAGTGCATTGCGGGGCGCGAGTTATAGTTAGCTGAACTAACTATAACGGTGGAATTTCTATGGTTTTGTAAGAGTGAAATGTCCAGCTAACTATAACATCCCTGAAACCTATGGTTTTTTTAGTGAATTTCTAAGGTTTTTTAAATGCTAATTTCTAACTATAACGTACCTGAAACCTATGGTTTTTTCAGTGAATTTCAATGGTTTTTTAAATGCTAATTTCTAACTATGACATCCCTATTAAGTCCCCTTGAATCCTGAAGGTCCCTGGTGGCCAAGTAGCCCACCAGGTACCTCCAGTAAGCACCACAGGGGTGTGTTGCAGAGAGGTGCTCCGAGGCCATGCCCCTTTTTACACCACGCTGCAAACGCGGCGTCTGGCACACTGCTGCTCAGAGGATGAAGTCCACTTGTGTCTTGAGGTCCTCAGGACACAAGAGGACCTCATTGCCCCACCAGCAGCGCACCAGAAGCTGCGTTTGCAGAGTGGTGTAAAGGGGCATGGCCTCGGAGCACCTCTCTGCAACACACCCCTGTGGTGCTTACTGGAGGTACCTGGTGGGCTAGTTAGCCCCAGGGACCCTCAGGATTGAAGAGGAATTAATTCCCCAACTTAAAACGCGCCACAGGGCGTGTTTACACACATGTCACATCAGGCCCCGCCCCCTCCCTTCACCACTGTGTAAACGCGCCCTGTGGCGCATTTTAAGTTGGGGGATTAAGTCCCCTTGAATCCTGAGGGTCCCTGGGGTCCAATTAGCCCACCAGGTACCTCCAGTAAGCGCCACAGAGCTGCCTTGCAGAGAGGTGTAAAAGGGGCGCGGCCACGGACCACCTGTCTGCAACTCAGCCCTGTGGCACACACTGGAGGTACCTGATGGGCTAGTTGGCTCCCAGGGACCCTCAGGATTGAAGGGGAATTAATCCCCCAACTTAAAACGCGCCACAGGGCGCGTTTGCACAGTGGTGCAGAGAGGGGGCGGGGCCTGATGTGACAAGTGTGCAAACGCGCCCTGTGGCGTGTTTTAAGTTGAGGGATTAAGTCCCCTTGAATCCTGAGGGTCCCTGGGGGTCAACTAGCCCACTAGGAACTTCCAGTAAGCGCCACAGGACTGCGTGCAGAGAGGTGGTCCAAGGCCACGCCCTTTTTTCAGCGGGATTCGCAACTCCAGCGCGAATTTTGCCGATTTTTTAAAAAAATGCTTTTTTGGGCCCTGAGCAGGCCTAGGGGGTAGGGTGTTTCTACCCTGCCCCCTTTTCTTTTTTTCACCTTTGTTTTTCTGTTTTCTTGTGACTCGGTTCATGTGGACATATCCACTGTGTACGTGGCTGTTAAAGGCACACCCCGTTAAACTCAAAGCACCCACTGCAGCTCATGTGTGCGAGTGGGACAGGAGGTCACTTGCCAGGTCACTGGCACCCGGCTCCCACCTGCAGGCTCTGACTGGCCCTTAATCCTAAACCCTGGCCCTTAATCCTAAACCCTACCCCTAAACCTTAGCCCTAAACCCTATCAGTCTAAGCACCTCACTCTAAGTTTATGTTGCCCAACAAATGCACAGATGCTATGGATCAGTAGGAACTACACAACATGTTTAGGTACTTGAATAAGTGTGACAGTGTCTATATGGGTTTGTGAATATCTGTAACAGTGACTGTATAGGTTTGTGAATGGGTGTAATAGATCCTATATCGGTATGTGAATAGGTGTGACATTGTCTGTATGGATTTCTGAATAGGTGTAACAGTGACTGTATAGCTTTGTGAATGGGTGTCACAGTCTCTATGGGCATGTAAATTGGTGTCAAAGTGTCTCTATATCTATGTGAATGGTTCTGACGGTGTCTGCATGGGTGTAACAGTGGGTGTGAACGTTTCTGTATCGGTATGTAACTGGATGAGACAGTATCTATATGAGGATCTGAATGGGTGTGAGAGTAAGACTGATTGTAAAATTTAGTATATATGTATAGTTTTTTACCCCCTCTCGCACTAACTCCATGGATTCCCCACAGAGTTGCACGGGGGCCTCGCTGAGCCTCACGGGAGATCCGCGGATTTCGCGAGTGGGCAATTTTTTTTCCTGGTTTCTGACCCCAGGACAAATGTTCACCCCTGTTTGTTAATATGCACAAAAACCTCTTACTTGACCCCTTCATTGAGTTTGCAAACAAATTTTCTGCCCCAGAGACCATTTCCCAGACAAACAAAATGGCGGCCTCAACTTTTCTGTGAAGGTACGGCCAGTTAATCAGAAGTTTGGCAGTGCGCATGAATCCACGGATTACCCATGTGTGAATCCCCAATTAATTTGAGTACCAAGATATACAAATTTGCTCTCCAGTTAATATCTCAAAAACTACTGAACAGATTTACACCAAATCACAAAAAGCATGATCTATATACCAACATCTACCTTTCTGCTAAGTTTGGTGTAATTCCATCCAGTGGTTCAGGCTGTAGGCTTGTTCAAAGGTCCCATGGAAATGAACATGGGGAAAATGTGTTTTGGGATCCCCCTTTTTTCTCAGCCCCCAATTGACGGATCACCCATAAATTTTCAAGACTCCATCTGAAGTACTGAGCAAATTTGTTTGGAAACTTTCATGGAGATTCATCAAGCAGTGCCAAAGAAATAGGCACTTGAAAATGACCTCTTCCTAGGGAAAATACATCCTAACTATAACTACCTACTGACTACCGTCAATACGTACTATATGTGTGTATATATATATATTCACTGAAAAAACCATAGGTTTTAGGTACGTTATAGTTAGAAATTAGCGTTTAAAAAACCTTAGAAATTCACTGAAAAAACCATAGGTTTCAGGGACGTTATAGTTAGCTGGACATTTCACTCTTACAAAACCATAGAAATTCCACCGTTATAGTTAGTTCAGCTAACTTTAACTCGCGCCCCCGCAATGCACTGCTGATGACGTCACATATTACATCATTCATGACATGGTCAGTGACATCACTGATGACATCACTGATGACATCTCAAATGACATCACTGATGACATCACTGATGACATCATCCAGTGACTGTGTGTTTCTGTAAAGTTTAAATATGTAAAGTTTAAAATATGTTTTATATTTATATATATGCCAAGGTGTATTGAAGAATGAGAATGAGTGGGTGTATAAGTGTTTGAATGGATGATTTAGTAAGTGCATGACTGTCTGTATAAGTGAGTAATTAAATGTGTCTTAGTGAATGAATTAGTTAGTCACTAAACTATGTAAATGTCTGTATCTGTCTGTCAGTTGGTGTGTAAGCAGTTGCATGGGTTGGTGAGTAGCTAAATGAGTGTCCATATGGGTTATTGATTGGTTGTCTGAGTATCTGTATGGGTGCCAGAGTATCTATGTGGGTGGGTGGGGGGTGTGTGACTCCGTGCATGGATATATAAGTGGGTGATTCAGTGGGTGTATGGGTTGAAGAGTACATCTGTGAAGAGCGGTATGGATGGGTGAGTGTGTGTATGGTTGTGTTTGTGAGTGAATGGATGTCTCAGTGGTATATGTGTGAGTAACTACATATCTGAAAAGCAGTATATGTGAGTGACGGAGTATATAAATGAACTATATGTGAGAGTGAGTGATTGTGAGAGTGACTGTATAGAAGAATGTGTGGTTGTATCAGTGATTGTATAAGAGAGTAAGTATGTGTTTGTGTCTGTAAGTGAGCTTGTTTTTGAATAACTGTATAGGTGTGTGAATGGAAGTGTGATTGATCTTTTCCATGACTGACTAGGTGTGTGAGTAACGCTATGGATGAGTGGCGGTGTGTGAGAGTCTGTATAGGTGTATGAGTACATGTGATAGTGCTGTATTAATGAGTGACTGTATGGGTGAATGAGTAGATGTGTGTGAAGACCTAGGAATCAGTGAGTGGGTATGTAGTAACTGGTATTGGAGTGTCTATGGTTTCGAAAATGGTAGTCTGTATTGTAGAGTAGGTGTATGAAAGGTTATATTAGGGAGTGAGGAGGTGCTTCAGATTATCATGTGAATGATGTCATCAGTGATGTTATCAGTGATGTCACTGACCATGTCATGAATGATGTAATATGTGACGTCATCAGCAGTGCATTGCGGGGCGCGAGTTATAGTTAGCTGAACTAACTATAACGGTGGAATTTCTATGGTTTTGTAAGAGTGAAATGTCCAGCTAACTATAACATCCCTGAAACCTATGGTTTTTTTAGTGAATTTCTAAGGTTTTTTAAATGCTAATTTCTAACTATAACGTACCTGAAACCTATGGTTTTTTCAGTGAATTTCAATGGTTTTTTAAATGCTAATTTCTAACTATGACATCCCTATTAAGTCCCCTTGAATCCTGAAGGTCCCTGGTGGCCAAGTAGCCCACCAGGAACCTCCAGTAAGCACCACAGGGGTGTGTTGCAGAGAGGTGCTCCGAGGCCATGCCCCTTTTTACACCACGCTGCAAACGCGGCGTCTGGCACACTGCTGCTCAGAGGATGAAGTCCACTTGTGTCTTGAGGTCCTCAGGACACAAGAGGACCTCATTGCCCCACCAGCAGCGCACCAGAAGCTGCGTTTGCAGAGTGGTGTAAAAAGGGGCATGGCCTCGGAGCACCTCTCTGCAACACACCCCTGTGGTGCTTACTGGAGGTACCTGGTGGGCTAGTTAGCCCCCACGGACCCTCAGGATTGAAGAGGAATTAATTCCCCAACTTAAAACGCGCCACAGGGCGTGTTTACACACATGTCACATCAGGCCCCGCCCCTCCCTTCACCACTGTGTAAACGCGCCCTGTGGTGCATTTTAAGTTGGGGGATTAAGTCCCCTTGAATCCTGAGGGTCCCTGGGGTCCAATTAGCCCACCAGGTACCTCCAGTAAGCGCCACAGAGCTGCCTTGCAGAGAGGTGTAAAAGGGGCGCGGCCACGGACCACCTGTCTGCAACTCAGCCCTGTGGCACACACTGGAGGTACCTGATGGGCTAGTTGGCTCCCAGGGACCCTCAGGATTGAAGGGGAATTAATCCCCCAACTTAAAACGCGCCACAGGGCGCGTTTGCACAGTGGTGCAGAGAGGGGGCGGGGCCTGATGTGACAAGTGTGCAAACGCGCCCTGTGGCGTGTTTTAAGTTGAGGGATTAAGTCCCCTTGAATCCTGAGGGTCCCTGAGGGTCAACTAGCCCACTAGGAACTTCCAGTAAGCGCCACAGGACTGCGTGCAGAGAGGTTGTCCAAGGCCACGCCCTTTTTTCAGCGGGATTCGCAACTCCAGCGCGAATTTTGCCGATTTAAAAAAAAAATGCTTTTTGGGCCCTGAGCAGGCCTAGGGGGTAGGGTGTTTCTACCCTGCCCCCTTTTCTTTTTTTCACCTTTGTTTTTCTGTTTTCTTGTGACTCGGTTCATGTGGACATATCCACTGTGTACGTGGCTGTTAAAGGCACACCCCGTTAAACTCAAAGCACCCACTGCAGCTCATGTGTGCGAGTGGGACAGGAGGTCACTTGCCAGGTCACTGGCACCCGGCTCCCACCTGCAGGCTCTGACTGGCCCTTAATCCTAAACCCTGGCCCTTAATCCTAAACCCTACCCCTAAACCTTAGCCCTAAACCCTATCAGTCTAAGCACCTCACTCTAAGTTTATGTTGCCCAACAAATGCACAGATGCTATGGATCAGTAGGAACTACACAACATGTTTAGGTACTTGAATAAGTGTGACAGTGTCTATATGGGTTTGTGAATATCTGTAACAGTGACTGTATAGGTTTGTGAATGGGTGTAATAGATCCTATATCGGTATGTGAATAGGTGTGACATTGTCTGTATGAATTTCTGAATAGGTGTAACAGTGACTGTATAGCTTTGTGAATGGGTGTCACAGTCTCTATGGGCATGTAAATTGGTGTCAAAGTGTCTCTATATCTATGTGAATGGTTCTGACGGTGTCTGCATGGGTGTAACAGTGGGTGTGAACGTTTCTGTATCGGTATGTAACTGGATGAGACAGTATCTATATGGGGATCTGAATGGGTGTGAGAGTAAGGCTGATTGTAAAATTTAGTATATATGTATAGTTTTTTACCCCCTCTCGCACTAACTCCATGGATTCCCCACAGAGTTGCACGGGGGCCTCGCTGAGCCTCACGGGAGATCCGCGGATTTCGCGAGTGGGCAATTTTTTTTCCTGGTTTCTGACCCCAGGACAAATGTTCACCCCTGTTTGTTAATATGCACAAAAACCTCTTACTTGACCCCTTCATTGAGTTTGCAAACAAATTTTCTGCCCCAGAGACCATTTCCCAGACAAACAAAATGGCGGCCTCAACTTTTCTGTGAAGGTACGGCCAGTTAATCAGAAGTTTGGCAGTGCGCATGAATCCACGGATTACCCATGTGTGAATCCCCAATTAATTTGAGTACCAAGATATACAAATTTGCTCTCCAGTTAATATCTCAAAAACTACTGAACAGATTTACACCAAATCACAAAAAGCATGATCTATATACCAACATCTACCTTTCTGCTAAGTTTGGTGTAATTCCATCCAGTGGTTCAGGCTGTAGGCTTGTTCAAAGGTCCCATGGAAATGAACATGGGGAAAATGTGTTTTGGGATCCCCCTTTTTTCTCAGCCCCCAATTGACGGATCACCCATAAATTTTCAAGACTCCATCTGAAGTACTGAGCAAATTTGTTTGGAAACTTTCATGGAGATTCATCAAGCAGTGCCAAAGAAATAGGCACTTGAAAATGACCTCTTCCTAGGGAAAATACATCCTAACTATAACTACCTACTGACTACCGTCAATACGTAATATATGTGCGTATATATATATTCACTGAAAAAACCATAGGTTTTAGGTACGTTATAGTTAGAAATTAGCGTTTAAAAAACCTTAGAAATTCACTGAAAAAACCATAGGTTTCAGGGACGTTATAGTTAGCTGGACATTTCACTCTTACAAAACCATAGAAATTCCACCGTTATAGTTAGTTCAGCTAACTTTAACTCGCGCCCCCGCAATGCACTGCTGATGACGTCACATATTACATCATTCATGACATGGTCAGTGACATCACTGATGACATCACTGATGACATCTCAAATGACATCACTGATGACATCACTGATGAGATCATCCAGTGACTGTGTGTTTCTGTAAAGTTTAAATATGTAAAGTTTAAAATATGTTTTATATTTATATATATGCCAAGGTGTATTGAAGAATGAGAATGAGTGGGTGTATAAGTGTTTGAATGGATGATTTAGTAAGTGCATGACTGTCTGTATAAGTGAGTAATTAAATGTGTCTTAGTGAATGAATTAGTTAGTCACTAAACTATGTAAATGTCTGTATCTGTCTGTCAGTTGGTGTGTAAGCAGTTGCATGGGTTGGTGAGTAGCTAAATGAGTGTCCATATGGGTTATTGATTGGTTGTCTGAGTATCTGTATGGGTGCCAGAGTATCTATGTGGGTGGGTGGGGGGTGTGTGACTCCGTGCATGGATATATAAGTGGGTGATTCAGTGGGTGTATGGGTTGAAGAGTACATCTGTGAAGAGCGGTATGGATGGGTGAGTGTGTGTATGGTTGTGTTTGTGAGTGAATGGATGTCTCAGTGGTATATGTGTGAGTAACTACATATCTGAAAAGCAGTATATGTGAGTGACGGAGTATATAAATGAACTATATGTGAGAGTGAGTGATTGTGAGAGTGACTGTATAGATGAATGTGTGGTTGTATCAGTGATTGTATAAGAGAGTAAGTATGTGTTTGTGTCTGTAAGTGAGCTTGTTTTTGAATAACTGTATAGGTGTGTGAATGGAAGTGTGATTGATCTTTTCCATGACTGACTAGGTGTGTGAGTAACGCTATGGATGAGTGGCGGTGTGTGAGAGTCTGTATAGGTGTATGAGTACATGTGATAGTGCTGTATTAATGAGTGACTGTATGGGTGAATGAGTAGATGTGTGTGAAGACCTAGGAATCAGTGAGTGGGTATGTAGTAACTGGTATTGGAGTGTCTATGGTTTCGAAAATGGTAGTCTGTATTGTAGAGTAGGTGTATGAAAGGTTATATTAGGGAGTGAGGAGGTGCTTCAGATTATCATGTGAATGATGTCATCAGTGATGTTATCAGTGATGTCACTGACCATGTCATGAATGATGTAATATGTGACGTCATCAGCAGTGCATTGCGGGGGCGCGAGTTATAGTTAGCTGAACTAACTATAACGGTGGAATTTCTATGGTTTTGTAAGAGTGAAATGTCCAGCTAACTATAACATCCCTGAAACCTATGTTTTTTTTTAGTGAATTTCTAAGGTTTTTTAAATGCTAATTTCTAACTATAACGTACCTGAAACCTATGGTTTTTTCAGTGAATTTCAATGGTTTTTTAAATGCTAATTTCTAACTATGACATCCCTATTAAGTCCCCTTGAATCCTGAAGGTCCCTGGTGGCCAAGTAGCCCACCAGGTACCTCCAGTAAGCACCACAGGGGTGTGTTGCAGAGAGGTGCTCCGAGGCCACGCCCCTTTTTACACCACACTGCAAACGCGGCGTCTGGCACACTGCTGCTCAGAGGATGAAGTCCACTTGTGTCTTGAGGTCCTCAGGACACAAGAGGACCTCATTGCCCCACCAGCAGCGCACCAGAAGCCGCATTTGCAGAGTGGTGTAAAGGGGCGTGGCCTGAGCACCTCTCTGCAACACACCCTGTGGTGCTTACTGGAGGTACCTGGTGGGCTAGTTAGCCCCAGGGACCCTCAGGATTGAAGAGCAATTAATTCCCCAACTTAAAACGCGCCACAGGGCGTGTTTACACACATGTCACATCAGGCCCCGCCCCCTCCTTTCACCACTGTGTAAACGCGCCCTGTGGCGCATTTTAAGTTGGGGATTAAGTCCCCTTGAATCCTGAGGGTCCCTGGGGTCCAATTAGCCCACCAGGTACCTCCAGTAAGCGCCACAGAGCTGCCTTGCAGAGAGGTGTAAAAAGGGGCGTGGCCACGGACCACCTGTCTGCAACTCAGCCCTGTGGCACACACTGGAGGTACCTGATGGGCTAGTTGGCTCCCAGGGACCCTCAGGATTGAAGGGGAATTAATCCCCAACTTAAAACGCGCCACAGGGCGCGTTTGCACAGTGGTGCAGAGAGGGGCGGGGCCTGATGTGACAAGTGTGCAAACGCGCCCTGTGGCGTGTTTTAAGTTGAGGGATTAAGTCCCCTTGAATCCTGAGGGTCCCTGGGGGTCAACTAGCCCACTAGGAACTTCCAGTAAGCGCCACAGGACTGCGTGCAGAGAGGTGGTCCAAGGCCACGCCCTTTTTTCAGCAAGATTCGCAACTCCAGCGCGAATTTTGCCGATTTAAAAAAAAAAAAAAAATGCTTTTTTGGGCCCTGAGCAGGCCTAGGGGGGTAGGGTGTTTCTACCCTGCCCCCTTTTCTTTTTTTTCACCTTTGTTTTTCTGTTTTCTTGTGACTCGGTTCTACCGAGTCACAAGATGGCTGCCAACACTTCCTGGTTTGGAGTGTTGGCAGCCAATTAAAATGAAGCTCGTGGTCGGGAGGGTGCGTGGATCCACGGCGCCTCTAGATATCGATATTTGTTTTTTTACAATTTCTCAGCAACTACTGAACGGATTTACACCATTTTTTAAAGGTTGCCTTCTGAGCCAAGCAGTACCTTTTTGCCAAATTTGGTGTAATTCCGTTCAGCAGTTCGAGCTGTAGCCTTGGCTAAAGTTTCCTATGGGAAATTGATTTTTTGACTCTTATTTTTTTAATTTCTCAGCAACTACTGAAAGGATTTACACCATTTAAAAAAAGGTCGCTTTCTGAACCAAGAGCTACCTTTTTGCCAAATTTCATGTAATTCCGTTCAGCAGTTCGAGCTGTAACCCTGGCTAAAATTTCCTATGGAAATTAACATGGAGAAAACACTTTTTGGGACCCCCCTTTTTTCTCAGCCCCCACTTGACAAATCACCCCCAAACTTTTAGGATAGGAGCTGACCTCAATGAAACATTTTTTTGGAGAATTTCGCGAAGATTCGTCAAACGGTGCCAAAGTTATTGGCAAAACAAAAAACGCATTTCCTATGGAAACTAGGTTCTAACTATAACTACCTACTGGTGACCGCCAGTAGGTAATTATCTACTGGCGGTCGCCAGTAGATAGTTATAGTTAGGACCTATTATCCATAGGAAATTCACAACATTCAATTTCTCATAACTTTGGCGCCGGTTGATGAACCTTCGCGCAATTTTCAAAACTCGTGGGGCGCTCCGGTCTGCTCCTATCCGGAAAGTTTTGGGGTGATTCGGCAAGCGGGGGCCGAGAAAAAAGGGGGGTCCCAAAACGTGTTTTCTCCATGTTAATTCCCATAGGAAATTTTAGACACGGGTACAGCCCGAACTGCTGAACGGAATTACACCAAATTTGGCAAAAAAGTAGCGCTTGGTTCAGAAAGCGACCTTTTTAAATGGTGTAAATCCGTTCAGTAGTTGCTGAGAAAATCAAAAGTAAAAACACATATATATCTATGGCCGCGGAGGATCCGCGCACCCTGAGCGCACACTCCCGATGACGAGCTGTATGCTAATTGGCTGTCAATACTCCAAACCAGGAAGTGTTGGCAGCCATCTTGTTCCTCGGTAGAACCGAGGCACAGAAACAAGTGCGCAAAACGCAAAAAGGGGGCAGGGTAGAAACACCCTGACCCCGTAGGCCTGCTTAGGGGGTCCCACAAGGAACCCCAGGGCCAAAAAAAGCATTTAAAAAAAAAAAAAAATCAGCGGGATGCGCTTAGGATGCGCGGATCCCGCCGTGAAAAAAAAAAACGAAGCGCGGGCTCCTGCGCTTCTTTGTTATTCGGCCCCCGGGTGGGCCAAGTCCCGGGGGCATGTGGGGGTTCATAAAATATTTGTGTGGGGGGGCCTCTAAGGCCCCCCCAAGCCCCGGGGACCACCAACCCCGGGGCTTTGAATTAAAAATGGTGTGGGAGGGCACTCGGCCCTCCCGCAGCCCGGGGATCGCAACCCCCGGGGCTTCTTTTTTAAATAAAATTACCTGTGTGGGGGCTCGAGCCCCCACATGCCCGGGGACTGCCACCTCCCGGGGCACTAAGAATTTTAATGTGGGGGTCCGTTTCGGACCCCCAGAGCCCGGGGACCACCACCTCCCCGGGGCTTTGCACATGTTGGGAGGGGGCCGCGCGGCCCCACTCCTGGAGCCTGTGATGGCCCTGGGGACCACCACCCCCAGGGCCGGCTCCTGCAGTGTCCCGGGGTGCCCACCCCGGGACACTGCTGATTGCTATGACAGGGCGGGAGCCTCGCGGCTCCCGTCCTGTCATAGCAAACTTGCTTTGGATTTTGGAAGAGAGAGCAGGAAACATGCTCTCTCTTCCAAAATTCAAAGAAAATTGCTTTTCCACACGGGGAGCTGCATCTTAGCAGCTCCCCATGTGGAAAAGCAATGCCGGCTCCCAAGGGACGCGGGGAGCCGGCGGGACCGTGGGGGGATTGGGGACCCCCCCCATGGTCCCCAACGGAGAGGGCCAGCCCCAGGGGATGGGGTCCCTGGGGCTACAAGTGGCCCAGGAGGGGGGGCCACACGGCCCCCTTCCCCAAAATTTTAAATAGAATTTTTTTTTTTTTTTTAAACAAAGGCTGGCCCCGGGGGATGGGGTCCCCAGGGCCATAAGTGGCCTGAGGAGGGGGGCAACGCAGCCCCCCTCCAAAAGATTTTAAAAAAACAAAAAAGGCCATGCCCCGGGGGATGGGGTCCCCTGGGCCGATTAAGGCCTCGGGAGGGGGGCCATGCGGCCCCCTTCCAATTTTTTTTTACATTTTTTTTTAAAATAGGGGTAGGCCCTGGGGGATGGGGTCCCCAGGGCCAATAAATTAGAAAAAGAAGGGGGGACAAACAGCCCCCCTTCTTAAAAACAAAATAAAATAAAAGACAGGCATCGCACCGGAGGCCACGCCCCCTCCTTGCAGCACTCTCCAAACGCGCCCCCTGGCGCGTTTGCAGATGGGGAACGAATTACCCTTGAATACTGGGGGTCCCTGGGGGCGAACTAGCCTACCAGGAACCTCCAGTATGCGCCAGGGGGCTGCGTTGCAGAGAGGTGTTCTGAGGCCACGCCCATTTTTACACCTCTCTGCAACGCAGCTCTGTGGTGCTTAATGGAGGAAGCTGGTGGGCTAGTTGCACCCCAGGGACCCTCAGGATTCAAGGGGAGTTAATCCCCCAACTTAAAACGCACCACGGGGCGCGTTTGCACAGTGGTGAAGGGAGGGGGCGGGGCCTGAGGTGATGTTAGAAATGGGGGTCTCTAGTTGGCAATGGCTGGCCACTGTCCAAGTAGGGACCCTTCTTCCTAAGTCAGAGTGTAGGAGAGTAGGATCTGCCTCTTATGTTGCCCCCACTTTTTTTCTGATGTTAGCACTGGTTTCTGGCTATAGTCTGGCTGGGTCCCTGCCAATCAGGGCCCCAGCCTCTCTGTTCTCTCTAAACGACATGGAGTGCACTCTAGGTGCACTAGTGATTGGATACTGTGGTGCCTTATGAGTCCCTAGTATATGGTACCTTAGGTGCCAAGGGCATAGGTACTTCACAGGCCTACCAGGGGCTGCAGCATGTGTTATGCCACCCCTGGGAAGCAGTCTAAATCTGACACCACAGGCCTGCTACTGCAGCCTGGGCGAGGTGGTGCTAGCACCCCTCACTGAGATATAGGTTTCCTATATCTCTCCTGCACACACATATAAACCTATCAGTCACCCCTAAGGCAGGCCCTATCAATCCTGAGGGCAGGGTGCTTGGCTTCTATGTGAGGGGGTGCCTCTGCATGAGCAGGGCCCCTCTGCAGTTCTCAGAGTCCATTCTCTGGTGCTGTTTGTGGATGCGGTTAAACCATATACTCTTAAGTGCATTATATCCTCGCGGTAAATGCTAACTTTGGAATGGCTGCATCAAAACATGTCGTGTTTGGTGTCAAACATCTTGGAATACTACCCCCGCCAATCTTGGCGGCGGGGAGTAGCATTCCACCCTTCTAGAGGGATAAGACATGTACCTGCTGTGGAAACGCGGTAGAATCCTAAAGAGCCCTGGCATCACAAAATGGATGCCACCAGTCACAGACACTGGGCTGCCCTCCTGCTGATGACCGAAACTCGCAGTGGAGGAAGCCCAACAATAGGCATCCTGTCACAGGGAGGTGTAACCACCTCCCAGACAGGGTTTAGTGTATTGGGGCTGGGTGGGTGCACTCTTAGAGTGCTTTGAAGTCCTGCACTGGGGGAGCAGAAGGCTCCTCTGTGCATATGCCAGTTCAAACCAGCTCAGGGGCTACCTGCCCCTGCTCTGGCGCGAAACTGGACAAAGGGAAGTGGGTGTAGCCACCCCCTCCCTTGACCCTCCCATAGGTGGGGTCATAGAGCTAGTCCATCCCCTCTTTTTAGTATAAGAGGGGGAACCTTGCCATTGCAAAGCAGATAACCCCTGGACGACGCTCTACAGAAGAATCCTGGTCCTTCGACGTTCCACTACCTTTGGAAGACAGAAGAATCTCCCTTGGAGTCAAGGAGTGACTCCCCTGCTTGGCAGGCACCAAAAACGACAACGACGGTCGCAAACTACGCCGCTCCCGCCGGAGTCCGAAGTCCCTGCAGCCCAAGAAGTGGATTTCCTGACCTCTCCCAGGCCATCGTGAGTCCCTAGCGAAGCTGAGGCAAGTGGACCCCACGAGTAACGAGGAACCGCGACCCCTGGGTACCGTGCACTATTGTCGAGTGCAACCCTTTCACAACGTTCCACGAACTTGTGCTTTGGACCACGTGTGGTCCCGACCTCCAGCAGGAATCCCTCCGAAGATCAGAGGCCTACACCGTCCCGAGTGACCGTGGACCCCTGTTGAGTGATTCCGCCCGAGGTGTCTTCGCGATCCCTTGCCCGCCGGCTTGTGGGTCCCCAGAAGACTTCTTAAAGAAACCAAAGGGCTCCCCTGGTTGCTCCAGGCCTGCCCTGACTTACCCTTGCTGGGTGAGTCCCTCAGACCTTGCTGGTCTGCGCCGTCGACTTTTCTTCATCTCCCCGAGACTTGCTGCTGCCAAGGCTTGTTGGCTCCAATCGAGTTGCCGACACCGCAGTCAGCTGCAGACGTCGAGGTACACACAGAATCCAGCTCCTGGTCGTCGTCGACACCTCCTGGACCACGTGGCTGAAGAGTCAAGGCACCCGCAACCGACCTGAATCAACCGACGACGGTGGGCATCCATCTTCCTTGCCCCGGGTCACTGCCTAGTGACTTCGAACACTGTCCCCTCTGCTTTCAGGTCATCCTTCTTCAGAATCCAGGCTTGGATTCCACCGGACACTTCTTCAGCTCCCGCAAGCAGCAAGTCTTCTTTGCCCGCCATTGAAAACGACGCCGCGACCCGACACCAAAGGACACCTGTGCACCCGGCTTCCCTGGGTGAGGTAACTCCAGCACTACGGTGCTCCTGTGGGTGTGGGCCCTAGAACTACTTACCCTGTAAGTGACTTGCTTGTAGGTTCTCCCGAAGTATCCTAAAACTCTTTATTTCCAACCGCGACTTGCCCCATTGAAGTTAACGGCGATTCGCGCCTGTGTATCCACACTGCACGCGTCCCCCGTGGGTCCTTTACTTACCTGCCTTGGGTGGTTTTGTGAGGCCCCAGCACTTCTGAAGGCCCTAGGCCTTGTCTCCCTGCAAGTCGTTGTTTCTAAGTCTCTTACTTAGTATATGGTCTGGTACGCCCCTAGGGCCCCAGCCATATTTTGTGCTTAACTTATTGTGAAACGTTGATTTGTGCATATGTTTGTCTTCTAATCTCATAAAGAGATTAGTAGAGAGTTATTTAGAAATAAATACATATATATTTGATATATATACCTGTGTGGTGTCTTTTCATTTGGTGATTCAAGAGATTATATGGTAAAACAAGCTGCTTTACATTCCTCCGAGACTTAGCCTGAAGGCTGCTCTCCACAGCTACCACTAGGATAGCTTTCTTTAAAAGGTTGTCTTAAACCTATCTACCATAAGAGTCGATTTGCCCTGGTGCAAGGTGTCCACTTTAATTAGTGAACAGCATATACCAGGCCAACTTCTCACACAGAGTAAGAGGGCTACACCCTTTGATAACCCCTGCTCAACCCTGTGGTAACGTAGCACGAGCAGCTAGGCTTATCTCAGAGGCAGTGTGTGAAGCATTTATGACCATACACAGTAACACAGTGAGGAACACTACAAAGGGACACCACACAAGGAGTTATAAAAAATAAGTATCTTTATATATAGACTTAACACAAGACCAATAACGATAAAAAAGCCACAATACTGTCAAATAGGATTACTCTTGAAATGCTGCAGAAATAGTTCAAAGTGCGCAAAGAGGGGTTCAGTTCAAAGCAGTGGTCTCTGCGACCCTTTTACGTACAAAGTACCTGGATTTCGTAGCAAAACCAACAAAGTGTCGCAAAGAAGTTGTAGCGATGAATTGCTGCACGTGAGGCCGGCGATGCGATAAATCCTTGCCGCGAGGGAGGATGATGCGCCGATCTGCTGATGCGTGCGGAGACGATGCGACAAACTTCTGCACGCTAGGCCGTTGATGCGATGACTCTTTGCCGTGAGGGAGGAGACGATGCGACGATCCTGTTGCGTGTGCGACCAGGTTGCAATGCGAAGAAATGGTGCTCCGCGAGGGAGCGACGGTCCTGATGCAATGCGGGGGAAATGGCGGGCTTCCGCGCTGCGATGTCGTGAAGCGATGATCTTGGTGCGATGATCTTTGGTTGCGAGCACTTGGAACCCCGCAAGCGTGCGGTGCGATGATCTTTGGTTGCGAGCGCTCAGCGGCAGCAGCGCGATGATTTTCTGAGCGCGTTCGGCTGCAGCGGCTCGCAAACGGGTGTTAGCGACGATTTCAGCACTCTCTTCTCTGTAGTAAAACTCGAGGCCCTGGAACTCACAGGAGCCTCACCTGCAGATAGAAATCCTCGCTGGGAGGAATCAGGAGGCTGGTGGTGAAGTCTGATGTGCCTGAGACTTCAACAGGAGGCTAGCTCTCTCCTAGCCCTTGGGTGATTGCTTTAGCAAGATTAATAAAAGTTCTCTCAAAGTCCTTTTCCCTCTTCTTCCAAGTCCAATGGTAACCACTGCAGGCCAATCCAAGAACAGCACACAAGCACAAGGATAGTCACCTCCTGCAGATTCCTTCAGTTACACGGACAGAGGTTCATCTTGATGTCCAGGAGCAATACGAATTGTAGGGGTTTCAGCACAGATATTTATACCCCAAAAGTCTTTGTTCTTAAAAGCTACAAGTCACTGAGCCTAGCCAGAACCAGTTCTGCTCAGTCCTGGAGCACTTTGTTTACCAGGCTGCATCCTTCCTTTCAGAAAAAGGGGGTCTGCTATCAGACGCACAGCAGGAGATGGAGCCATCATTCACCTTGCCAGGCACAGCCCTATTCAAGTCAAGGAGCCACCCCTCCCCATACTCCAAATACAGATCTCTCTATTCAACCCAGGTCTGGCTCAGCCTGCCCTGTCCCTCCAAAACCAGACAGCCAATACACATAACAGCAGAGCACACTGGAAGGCTTGGGCAAGAAAATACCTACTTTCTAAAAGTGGTATTTTCAAACACAGGATATAAAAATAAACTTCACTAAAAGATGTATTTTAATATTCTGAGCTCAGGCATACGAAATTCGTTTTTCTACCATGTTCCTGGGGTCAGTTAGGACTATAGAATGTAATAGTCAAACTGGCCCATTCTGGCCTATGGGAACAGGTAGCCTTACAGTAGTGAAAAACGAAATTGGGTGTAATTCACTACCAGGACATGCTACACACACCACGGCATGTCCTACCTTACACATACAGTGCACCCTACCATTGGGGTGACTTACATGATGCCAAGGGAAGGTTCAGGGGCTGGAAAGTGGGCGCACTTCACAGCCAAGATGGCAGTTCTGGACTGCACACAGACTCTGCAGTGGCAGGTCTGAGACACACTTTACAAGCTGCTTCTGTGGGGCGCAAACCAGTGCTGCAAGCCCACCAGCAGCATTCGGTTTACCAGCCCTGGGCACCCACAGGCCACACTACTAGGGACTAACAGGTAAACCAAATAAGCCAATCAGGGATATACCAATTCATATGTCATATTTACACAGGGAGCATCCGCGCTGTGGCACTGAAGGGCAGTGGCACAGCGCCCAGAGCATCTAACACCAGCAAAACAGAGGAGACAACAGCGAAAAATGGAAGGGAGACCCACGCCAATGTTGCCAGGTCTAACAGGTGACATGTGTGCAAACACGCCCTGTGGCGCGTTTTAAGTTGAGGAATTAATACCTCTTTAATCCTGAGGGTCCCTGGGGGCCAACTAGCCCACCAGGTACCTCCAGTAAGCGCCACGGAGCTGCGTTGCAGAGTGTTGTAAAAAGGGGCGTGGCCTCTGAACAGCTCTGTGCAACGCAGCTCTCTGGCGCATACTGGAGGTACAGATTCTCATTGATGCACAGAAGTGTGCTACAGACTAGAAACTGTATACACTGTTGAGGCATTATTGTAGGGCAGAAGGTGGCACTGTCTTTTAAATACAGAACATTCTCTATAGAATTGGAAGCAAAATGCCAACAATCAGTTTTACTGATAAATCTATATAGGCACAAATACTAATGTGTGGTTTCAGCAAATATGTATCATTTGAACATCACCAAGTAAAGTGTCTTGATTTTTTTGATCCTATTAAAACTCTGTTTCCAGCACACTTCTGAATAACAAACAAGTGGTCCATTTGTGGTTTGCTAACTGCTGATATGTTTTTAAACATTAGCACAGTTTATTTACAGATATTTAGAAGTTGTGTGTTGCAAACAAACTGACAGCTTACAGCCTTTGTTTTCGCTCCCCCAAGAAAATTTGGGAAAATATGGTGCATTCTACAACACATTTGTCATTATATATCAATTGTATTAGCTTCTAAAGCATAGTAAATGATGACCTTACTGTGCACTAGGATACAACAATCTTTGATGGGGGTCTTCAATGATTCCATTACTATCACCAACAGTGCCTCTCATCTCTCCACAGCCCCTCTCTCACATGTATTTCATTTGTTTTATAGCCCTTCTCGTACCAGTATAAGATGTCAGAGCACTTTACATCACACACACATACAGAGACAATGAATCATACATGTGTAAATCAATTTATAGGAAATGTTACTTAGGATAATGGGGCTACAAAGTACAATCATTCTTTCATCCACCATTCAGTCTTTTACAATTCATTCTGTCCTTCCATCTGTTTGCCCATCCATACCCAAACATATTCAACCATTTGCAAACCTATCCATCATGCATCATTCCATCCATTATTTCAGTCATCAACCCTCCATCCACCCTTTCACTCATCCATCCATTATCCATCCATCCACCCTTTTACCCTATCCATCCGTACACTCATCCATCCACTCTTCCACCCATCCAACCATTCACTTATCCATCCAGCCATTTACCCTTTCACCCATCCAGCCATCCTTTTACTTACTCATCCATCCACCTAGTTACTCATCTTTCCACCCATTCACCCTTTCAGTCACCCATCCATCCATCCTCCCCATCAGTGATGTCATTTGAGATGTCATCAGTGATGTCACTGACCATGTCATGAGTGACGTAATATGTGACGTCATCAGCAGTGCATTGCGGGGGCGCGAGTTATAGTTAGCTGAACTAACTATAACGGGGGAATTTCTATGGTTTTGTACGAGTGAAATGTCCAACTAACTACAACTGTCCCTAAAACCTATGGTTTTTTCAGTGAATTATCTACTGGTGGTCGCCAGTAGATAGTTATAGTTACAACCTATTATCCATAGGAAATCCGCGACATTCTATTTGAAATAACTCTCTTGCCGGTTGACGTATCTTCGCAAAATTTTCAAACTTTGTGGGGCGCTCCGGTCCGCTCCTACCCTGAAAGTCTCGGGGAGATTCGTCAACCGGGGGCCGAGAAAAAGGGGGTCCCAAAACGCGTTTTCCCCATGCAATTTTCCATAGGAAACTTTAGACACGGCTACAGCCCGAACTGCTGAACGGAATTACACCAAATTTGGCAAAGAGGTAGTTCTTGGTTCAGAAAGAACCCTTTTGTTAAATGGTGTAAATCCGTTCAGTAGTTGCTGAGAAAATCAAAAGTAAAAAGATAGATATATCTAGGGCCGCGGATCCTCCCGAGCACGAGCTTTATGTTAATTGGCTGTCAACACTCCAAATCAGGAAGTGTTGGCAGCCATTTATCCCTCGGTAGAACCGAGGGACAGAAACAAGTGCGCAAAGCGCACAAAGGGGGCAGGGTAGAAACACCCTGACCCCCTAGGTCTGCTCAGGGGTCCCACAAGGACCCCTGGGCAAAAATTTTTTTTAAAAATCGGCAGGATGCGCTCAGGGAGCGCGAATCCTGCCGAAAAAAAAAAATCAAAGCGCGGTCTCCCGGGTGGGCCAAGTCCCGGGGGCATGCTGGGGGGGTTAATTGTATGTGTGGGGGCCTCTAAGGGCCCTCAAGCCCGGGGACCACCACCCCCGGGACTTTATGTATAATGGTGCGGGAGGGCTCTGAGCCCTCCCGCAGCCCCGGGGACCACCACCTCCCCGGGGCTTCTTTTTTTAAATTAAAAACCTGTGTGGGGGGCTCCAGCCCCCACACGCCCGAGGACCACCACCTCCCGGGGCACTAAGAAAAATTAAAATGGGGGTCCATTTTGGACCCCCAAGCCCCGAGGACCACCACCTCCCGGGGCTTTCAAAATGTAGGGAGGGGGGCCGCGCAGCCCCCTCCTGGAGCCTGTGGTGGCCCTGGGGACCGCCACCCCCAGGAGCCGGCTCCTGCAGTGTCCCGGGGTGCCTACCCCGGGACACTGCTGTTTGCAATGACAGGACGGGAGCCTCGCGGCTCCCGTCCTGTCATTGCAAACTTGCTTTGGATATTGGAAGAGAGAGCAGGGAAACCTGCTCTCTCTTCCAATATCCAAAGCCGATGCTTTCCACATGGGGAGCTGCATCTTAGCAGCTCCCCATGTGTAAAGCAATGCCGGCTCCCATAGGACACGGGGAGCCGGCGGGACTGTGGGGGCTTGGGGACCCCCACAGTCCCCAATGAGAGGCCAGGCCCCGGGGATGGGGTCCCCGGGGCCATAAGTGGCCACGGAGGGGGCCACGCAGCCCCCTCCCAAAGTAAAAAATTGCAAAAAAATAAAAAAAAAGTGCAAGGCCGGCCCGGAGGATGGGGTCCCGGGGCCTTAAATGGCCTGAGGAGGGGGCCACGCAGCCCCCTCCAAATAAAAAAAAGAGGCCATGCCCGGGGGATGGGGTCCCGGGGCCAATACAGGCCCAGGGAAGGGGGCCACGCGGCCCCCTTCCCGTTTTTATTTTTATTTTAATTTAAAAAAAAGGGGTAAGGCCCTGGGGGATGGGGTCCCCAGGGCCTAAAAATAGGAAAAAGGAAGGGGGCTACACAGCCCCCTTCAGGGGAAAAAACGAAGAAAAAAAAACGATTGGGCCCATAGGCCCCGCCCCTTCCTTCACCACTCTGCAAACGCGCCCCCTGGCGCGTTTGCAGAAGAGAACAATTCCCCTTGAATACTGGGGGTCCCTGGGGGCCAACTAGCCCACCAGGAACCTCCAGAATGCGCCAGGGGGCTGCCTTGCAGAGAGGTGTACAGAGGCCACGCCCCTTTTTACACCTATCTGCAACGCAGCTCTATGGTGCTTTTTGGAGGTATATGGTGGGCTAGTTGCACCCCAGGGACCCTCAGGATTCAAGGGGAGTTAATCCCCCGACTTAAAACGCGCCACGGGGCGCGTTTGCACAGTGGTGAAGGGAGGGGCGGGGCTTCAGGTGACATGTGTGCAAACAGGCCCCGTGGCGCGTTTTAAGATGGGGAATTAAATCTTCTTCAATCCTGAGGGTCCCTGGGGCCAACTAGCCTAACAGGTACGTCCAGAAAGCGCCACAGAGCTGCGTTGCAGAGAGGTGTAAAAGGGGTGTGGCCTCTGTACATGTCTCTGCAACGCAGCCCCTGGCGCATACTGGAGGTTCCTGGTGGGCTAGTTGGCCCGTAGGGACCCTCATGATTCAAGGGGACTTAATCCCCCAACTTAAAACGCGCCACGGGCGCGTTTGCACAGATGTCACCTCAGGCCCCGCCCCCTCCCTTCACCATTGTGCAAATATTCCTCTAAAATCAGCCGAAATACGAATTCTGATTTACTCACCTGTTATCAGGAGAGACCTCAGTGCTGCATCTTTCAGCCCAGTACTAATCCTGAAAAGTAATTTTAACCGTACTTACCAGTAACTTGAATTTCCTTCCATAGGCTAACATTGACTGGTTTCACTTGGAAATTCTTCTAAGTGTGGAGTTTTGGAACTTTAAAATATTCCTCTAAAATCAGCCGAAATACGAATTCCGATTTACTCACCTGTTATCAGGAGAGACCTCAGTGCTGTATCTTTCAGCCCAGTACTGGTCCTGAAAAGTAATTTTAACCGTACTTACCAGTAACTTGAATTTCCTTCCATAGGCTAACATTGACTGGTTTCACTTGGAAATTCTTCTAAGTGTGGAGTTTTGGAACTTTAAAATATTCCTCTAAAATCAGCCGAAATACGAATTCCGATTTACTCACCTGTTATCAGGAGAGACCTCAGTGCTGCATCTTTCAGCCCAGTACTGATCCTCAAAAGTAATTTTAACCGTACTTACCAGTAACTTGAATTTCCTTCCGTAGGATATCATTGCCTGCTTTTTGCTGAAAAAGTTTCTAAGTGTTGATTTTTGAAACATACAAATATTCCTCTAAAATCAGCCGAAATCCGAATTCTGATTTACTCACCTGTTATCAGGAGAGACCTCAGTGCTGCATCTTTCAGCCCAGTACTGGTCCTGAAAAGTAATTTTAACCGTACTTACCGGTAACTTGAATTTCCTTCATAGGCTAACATTGACTGGTTTCACTTGGAAATTCTTTTAAGTGTGGAGTTTTGGAACTTTAAAATATTCCTCTAAAATCAGCCGAAATACGAATTCCGATTTACTCACCTGTTATCAGGAGAGAACCCAGTGCTGCATCTTTTAGCCCAGCACTGATCCTCAAAAGTAATTTTAACCGTACTTACCAGTAACTTGAATTTCCTTCCATAGGATATCATTGCCTGCTTTTTGCTGAAAAAGTTTCTAAGTGTTGATTTTTGAAACATACAAATATTCCTCTAAAATCAGCCGAAATCCGAATTCTGATTTACTCACCTGTTATCAGGAGAGACCTCAGTGCTGCATCTTTCAGCCCAGTACTGGTCCTGAAAAGTAATTTTAACCGTACTTACCGGTAACTTGAATTTCCTTACATAGGCTAACATTGACTGGTTTCACTTGGAAATTCTTCATAGTGTGGAGTTTTGGAACTTTAAAATATTCCTCTAAAATCAGCCGAAATACGAATTCCGATTTACTCACCTGTTATCAGGAGAGACCTCAGTGCTGCATCTTTCAGCCCAGTACTGATCCTCAAAAGTAATTTTAACCGTACTTACCGGTAACTTGAATTTCCTTCATAGCCTAACATTGACTGGTTTCACTTGGAAATTCTTCTAAGTGTGGAGTTTTGGAACTTTAAAATATTCATCTAAAATCAGCCGAAATACGAATTCCGATTTACTCACCTGTTATCAGGAGAGACCTCAGTGCTGTATCTTTCAGCCCAGTACTGGTCCTGAAAAGTAATTTTAACCGTACTTACCGGTAACTTGAATTTCCTTCCATAGGCTAACATTGACTGGTTTCACTTGGAAATTCTTCTAAGTGTGGAGTTTTGGAACTTTAAAATATTCCTCTAAAATCAGCCGAAATACGAATTCCGATTTACTCACCTGTTATCAGGAGAGAACCCAGTGCTGCATCTTTTAGCCCAGCACTGATCCTCAAAAGTAATTTTAACCGTACTTACCAATAACTTGAATTTCCTTCCATAGGATATCATTGCCTGCTTTTTGCTGAAAAAGTTTCTAAGTGTTGATTTTTGAAACATACAAATATTCCTCTAAAATCAGCCGAAATCCGAATTCTGATTTACTCACCTGTTATCAGGAGAGACCTCAGTGCTGCATCTTTCAGCCCAGTACTGGTCCTGAAAAGTAATTTTAACCGTACTTACCGGTAACTTGAATTTCCTTACATAGGCTAACATTGACTGGTTTCACTTGGAAATTCTTCATAGTGTGGAGTTTTGGAACTTTAAAATATTCCTCTAAAATCAGCCGAAATACGAATTACGATTTACTCACCTGTTATCAGGAGAGACCTCAGTGCTGCATCTTTCAGCCCAGTACTGATCCTCAAAAGTAATTTTAACCGTACTTACCGGTAACTTGAATTTCCTTCATAGGCTAACATTGACTGGTTTCACTTGGAAATTCTTCTAAGTGTGGAGTTTTGGAACTTTAAAATATTCCTCTAAAATCAGCCGAAATACGAATTCCGATTTACTCACCTGTTATCAGGAAAGACCTCAGTGCTGTATCTTTCAGCCCAGTACTGGTCCTGAAAAGTAATTTTAACCGTACTTACCGGTAGCTTGAATTTCCTTCCATAGGCTAACATTGACTGGTTTCACTTGGAAATTCTTCTAAGTGTGGAATTTTGGAACTTTAAAATATTCATCTAAAATCAGCCGAAATACGAATTCCGATTTACTCACCTGTTATCAGGAGAGACCTCAGTGCTGTATCTTTCAGCCCAGTACTGGTCCTGAAAAGTAATTTTAACCGTACTTACCGGTAACTTGAATTTCCTTCCATAGGCTAACATTGACTGGTTTCACTTGGAAATTCTTCTAAGTGTGGAGTTTTGGAACTTTAAAATATTCATCTAAAATCAGCCAAAATACGAATTCCGATTTACTCATCTGTTATCAGGAGAAACCTCAGTGCTGCATCTTTCAGCCAAGTACTGATCCTCAAAAGTAATTTTAACCGTACTTACCAGTAACTTGAATTTCCTTCCATAGGATATCATTGCCTGCTTTTTGCTGAAAAAGTTTCTAAGTGTTGATTTTTGAAACATACAAATATTCCTCTAAAATCAGCCGAAATACGAATTCCGATTTACTCACCTGTTATAAGGAGAGACCTCAGTGCTGTATCTTTCAGCCCAGTACTGGTCCTGAAAAGTAATTTTAACCGTACTTACCAGTAACTTATATTTTCTTCCATAGGAATCCATTGTCTGGTTTTCAGCAGAAAAGTTTCAAAGTGTCGATTTTCACAAACTACAAATATTCCTTAAAAATCGCCTGTATGACTTAAACGCATTCTTTCAACTGTTTACAGGAGATGCACCAGTGCTGGATCCAGGATCCAACACTGAGTAAGAAAAAGTAACGATAACAGTTTTTACCTGCTAAGTGAATTTCCTTCTCTAGGATAACATTGGTGATTCTATGAGAAAAAGTTTCTAAGTGTCAACTTTTAAAATACAATAATATTCCTTAAAAATCACGACTGTAACCAAAACGCTTTTACTCAACTGTTTACAGGAGATGTACCAGGACTGAATCTAGGATCCAGTCCTGTGGTTAGAAAAGTAATCCATAAAGTAACTAATTGCATTTAACTAGAAATTCACATTGAGCTGAATGTTGCATTGTGTTTGAAAATGTGTTGCCCATTGCAACAACTGTAACTACTGTACTTAAAAGTCTATTGCCTATGTGCAAAGTATTTAAACTAAAGTAATTCATTCTGAGAAAGTATTTTTGTAATGTAATGTATAATGTAATTACAATGTAATTTAAAAAATAAAATATGTAAAAGAAATTGTTTCTAAAAATGTAGTAAATCAGTATGAAAAAAATTAATATAAAAATTAATACATTTAAAAATTGTCATTTAAAAAACCTTTGAAATTCACTGAAAAAACCGTAGGTTTCAGGCACGTTATAGTTACAAATTAGCATTTTAAAAACCTTTGAAATTCACTGAAAAAACCATAGGTTTCAGACACGTTATAGTTAGAAATTAGCATTTAAAAAACCTTTGAAATTCACTGAAAAAACCATAGGTTTTAGGGACAGTTATAGTTAGTTGGACATTGCACTCGTACAAAACCCGTGAAATTCCCCGTTATAGTTAGTTCAGCTAACTATAACTCGCGCCTCGCAATGCACTGCTGATGACGTCACATATTACATCACTCATGACATGGTCAGTGACATCACTGATGACATCACTGATGACATCTCAAATGACATCACTGATGACATCATCCACGTGATAATCTGATGCAGCTCCTCACACCCTAATATAACCTTTGATACACCCAATCTAAATTACAGAGTGCCATTCGCAAAACCATAGACACTCCAACACCAATAACTACATACCCACTCACTGATTCTTAGGTCTACACACACACATCCACTCACTCACCCGTACAGTCACTCATACTTATGGTCACTCAGTACAGGACTATCATATGCACTCTTACTCCTATATAGACACTCAAACACCGCCACTCATCCATAGAGGTACTCACACACCTAGTCAGTCATGCAAATAATTAAACACACTGCCATTTACTCACCTATACAGTTATACACACACCAGCTCACTTAATCATACAAATACTAGCACATTGTTACGCTCTTATACAATCACTGATACAAGCACACACTCATCCATACAGCCACTATCACAATCACTCACTCTCGCTTATAGCTATTTATATACTCCAATACACATATATACTGCCTTTCACATATGTAGTTACTCACACATGTACCACTGGGACATACATTCACTCACTAACACACTCTTACACACACTTACCCACCCATACAGTCTATCACAGATGCACTCTTGAAACCATCCACCCAGTTAATCACCCACTCACACATCTATGCACAGTCGCACACACCCCATCCACACAAACACTCAGGCACCCATACAGATACTCATAGAACCAATCAATAACCCATATAGACACTCATGTAGCTATTCGCAAATCCATGCATCCACTTACACACCAACAGACGGATACAGACATTCACACAGTTTAGTCACTAACCCATGCATTCAGTAAGATACGTTTAATCACTCACTTGTAGAGTCAGTCACGCACGTACTAAATCATCCATTCAGACACTTATACACCCACTCATTCTTCAATACGCCTTTCCCTATATATATTAAACATATTTAAACTTTACAGAAACACACAGTCACTGGATGATGTCATCAGTGATGTCATTTGAGATGTCATCAGTGATGTCATCAGTGATGTCACTGACCATGTCATGAGTGATGTAATATGTGACGTCATCAGCAGTGCATTGCGGGCGCGAGTTATAGTTAGCTGAACTAACTATAAAGGGGAATTTCACGGGTTTTGTACGAGTGCAATGTCCAACTAACTATAACTGTCCCTAAAACCTATGGTTTTTTCAGTGAATATATATATATACACACACACACATATATTACCTAAATAAACCAATGTTAGAAAAGGGGTTTCTGGTTAGCTAGGGTATACACCTAAGCCAGGCAGAACCCACCACTCTAGTCAGGGTAAGGTAGGGTGACCAACTGGCATGGGTGCAAATTCAGGATGGTGAGTGTCAAAATTCAGGACAAAGGGTCAAAATTCAGGACAGGAGTTCAACATTCAGGAAAAAACTTCAAGACAAAAGGTATGTTTTACAGGCTCGTCAGAGGAGGTCGCGCAATAGTATATAAGTAAGTAAATAGACAACCACTTAAGTACAAGTCAAAATAAGTTTATAATAGGTGGAGACAATCGTGCACTTCACGGTTTTTCAGTATGCACGCAGATTTGAGCAACTGTGCTGGTCTTTTTGTGGTATTTCATATGATAATAATCTATTTATATGGTTATTACTGCACTGGGTTTTCCAGTCTGATATTTTGTTTACAATTCATGGTCCTGAGCAGGCATGTTTGGCGAGAGAAATGGTCAGGAAGATAAGCTCGGATAGACATTGTGAGATGTAAAGCGGCACACATAGGATGCAGCTAATTGGGACCTGTAGTGCTGTACTAGAGTGCAGTCCTCCGAGTGACCAGCTTTATGTTTCAGATAGCTTCAAGCATTCCATTTCTGTTCAGCTGGTGATGATTGGTATAGGGGCTGGTATAGTACTGAGTGATGGCTAAGACCCATAGCGGAGAAGTCTTGTATGAGGTTAAGAGCATTAAGCAGGAAAAGGGTGTTATTAACCAGTCTGCATGAACTATAATTGGCTGCACACTGCCTAGTGTTATGGTATTATTGTGGGTCTAAGCAGTTAGATAGGAGTTGACATTACTATATCATGCTCTGGCTAACCATAAATCAGCCCTCCTTATTTTAGCTGTATATTGGAAATAGTATACTGGTTGGTCCATTTAATTTCTGTGAGCTTTAAACTGCAGATTCTCATTGATGCACAGAAGTGTGCTACAGACTAGAAACTGTATACACTGTTGAGGCATTATTGTAGGGCAGAAGGTGGCACTGTCTTTTAAATACAGAACATTCTCTATTGAAATGGAAGCAAAATGGCAACAATCAGTTTTACTGATAAATCTATATAGGCACAAATACTAATGTGTGGTTTCAGCAAATATGTATCATTTGAACATCACCAAGAAAAGTGTCTTGATTTTTTTGATCCTATTAAAACTCTGTTTCCAGCACACTTCTGAATAACAAACAAGTGGTCCATTTGTGGTTTGCTAACTGCTGATATGTTTTTAAACATTAGCACAGTTTATTTACAGATATTTAGAAGTTGTGTGTTGCAAACAAACTGACAGCTTACAGCCTTTGTTTTCACTCCCCCAAGAAAATTTGGGAAAATATGGTGCATTCTACAACACATTTATCATTATATATCAATTGTATTAGCTTCTAAAGCATAGTAAATAATGACTTTACTGTGCACCAGGATACAACAATCTTTGATGGTGCTCTTCAATGATTCCCTCACTATCACCAGCAGTGCCTCTCATCTCTCCACAGCCCCTCTCTCACATGTATTTCATTTGTTTATAGCCCTTCTCGTACCAGTATAAGATGTCGGTGCACTTTACATCACACACACATACAGAGACAATGAATCATACATGTGTAAATCAGTTTATAGGAAATGTTACTTAGGATAATGGGGCTACAAAGTACAATCATTCTTTCATCCACCATTCAGTCTTTTACAATTCATTCTGTCCTTCCATCTGTTTGCCCATCCATACCCAAACATATTCAACCATTTGCAAACCTATCCATCATGCATCATTCCATCCATTATTTCAGTCATCAACCCTCCATCCACCCTTTCACTCATCCATCCATTATCCATCCATCCACCCTTTTACCCTATCCAACCGTACACTCATCCATCCACTCTTCCACCCATCCATCCATTCACTTATCCATCCAGCCATTTACCCTTTCACCCATCCAGCCATCCTTTTACTTACTCATCCATCCACCTAGTTACTCATCTTTCCACCCATTCACCCTTTCAGTCACCCATCTGTAGTGTAGCTCCTATTTCCCTTATAGGCTCTGCGCATTGGAATAATATATCCTATAGGTTTGACATAGGACTAAGGTCGGTATGTCCCTATCGAGTATATTAAACTTAATTACTTGTGCCAGCTAGCTCAGAGGCCACTAGAAACTTCTTGACGACAAGAAGGGATTAGTTTCTGGCAGCCACAAAACATGACCACTGTGTTTCCCTTACAGAATCGGGATGTGTCCCAAAGTCGTAGAAACAATAGATAATTATTTCACTCAGCTCAGTTGTGCAGGATTCAGTTACGTCTCAAAGTTACACAGAAATAACAGACGGGCGTTTAAATAAAATGGTTTATTGAACAGTCTTGTTTCTGTTGTAAGTTAGATGTGCTGTTACGATCACAAGACAGTATGCGAGATAGATGATGTACAAGGTGAGCAGTAAAAATAAATAATACTGCGTTAGCATTATCTTTTCAGCATATATGCATTTACATAAAATGACACAGCCTAAAAATGCGAGTACTCATACGATGCGTTTCTAGCCTAGTTCTACCCAGTGTACCTAACCTATCCTAGGTGTAGGGAGAAGTAGAAGTAGGTGCTGTATTCCTGACTAGAGTATACTAAGAGTAAGTTACGCCTAGCATGCCAAGAGTCTAGTATGCCAAGAGTCCCTCTAGGTTCTAGTCTGCTCCATACCTGAAGAATGAGAGAGGTAGGAATCTCTTTCCGGACTCGAACTCCAACACCCCGCAAGGGAAGTTAGATCACTGGAAGCTGGACTCTCTGCGTGCAGGGATGACAGTGTCTTCTCAGTGCGTCTGGCCGGGAATCGGGCTCCTCTGAAGTCGAGGTCTCCTCTGATTTACAGGGGTTTGGGAAGGTATATTTATACCTGAAAATGTTAGCATTGACGTGAGTTGGGTAGCGAAAGACGTCATGAATGAATCCCTTAAGGAATAGAGGTTCATGCATAATGTATGAGTCCTTGAAGAAATCAATAGTCCTGGGCAAGGGAAACTCCCGCAGCCTGAGGGTCTGTTTTTTCATGGACTCGTTGAGACGCTAGGGTGGACGGATGTCGGAATCCATGCCTGTATTTGGTATGCATGGTTTATGCCTAAATAAGGTCTGGGATTGTATGCCTATATAAGGGCAGGTTGGATTGTGCCTATATATGGTCATGATTCTAGAAAGCCCGTGTATGGACACCCTATGAAGTATACAACACCCACTCCTCTTTTGTGTATACAACAATACTAAAATGCTAAACATTAAAAATGCTAAACATTAAAATGGAGTACCGCATATTAAAACATATCTTAAAAAGCTTTAAAAGACATATAAAAAATGCAAAGGTTGCTGTACATCATAAAGCAGTGCTTTTCATTCTTAGCATAAGGTATGAAATAAATGCATTTGGAATGAAATTTTAAAAGCAATATTTACATATGACGAAAATGATCGACAAGGTTGTTCAAAATCAAAAAATCATTTCCTGTCATGAAACTTAAATGAACTGATTCAGACACACAAGATCACTAAGGGTCCATGGAAGTACTGCCAAGTCTGTATTATAAGGCTAGTTCTACGTTAAGCAGATTGGAGTGCCATTTTTGTTCGAAAAAATGTGAATGTAGTTCAAATTTTGGTAATGTTCCAAAGTTTTGAAAAATGAAGGCCAAATTGCTGCTGTTTGCACTGGAACACAGCATGCCGAATCAGAGTCAGTTCACTGGTCTGGTGTAAACATTAGATCATCTATTTCAATAGACAAAACATCTTCCACTGTCGTCGGTGTAAGTTGGAACACCTCGTGTAAAAGATTGACCGCACAAAGATGGGAAACATCGCTCTCAGCAATGTCCGCGTTCGGTGTTACCTGCGTGCCTGAAGTTGTTTCTCGTACCTCAGCAGCAGCAGGAGGCGACTGTGAGATCTCAATGAATGCTGACATCAGTATTGGAAGCCTCTGGGGACAACACAGAGCATGGGCCGTTATCGGGTCCAGCAAAGCATCGACATCCTTTGGCGCAGCTGATGGATATGTTAGACAAGCGTCCAACACGCATTCTTCACCGCATAGCAGGCATCGTAGAACAGGTAAGATGCAATCTTGCCAGATTGGTCGGAAGGACAGGAACCACGTGGTATTAAGGTCCCGTAGACGAGTCATGCCTAGTAGTTGTACTATTCGCTCACAGCACTTTCTTTCAAGGAGAGCTTTCTCCATTTCGCTCGGAGTGATTTCGGCGAAGAGGCTGGCCATAGCGCAATAGCAGACAGATGAATAAAATTCCCGCAACAAGTGCTAGAATTAATGGTATGCCACCAAACACCGAATGTGCAAAGTTCGGAATGATTCCAAGTATTGCCTGGAACAGTGCTAAGAGACCGGTGCAAATGCTCTTAAATACATGAATAATTCCTGTTGTATCTGACATGTTAAAGATACGTGATATCATTTCTACGAAATGTATAGGGCCGTTTGTACGTATTAAAGTCTGTATCTCAGCCGAAGTCCTTGCAACTTGTAGATCATAGGTTTCTTTGGCCGAGGTCAAAGGCACTGTTTGCTGTAAAAGCACGGCTTTCATTCTGCTTAAAGTATCAAATCTTATAAAAGAGACGTTCAGCGAAGGCCATAAAGGCGACTCCCTGACTGTGTCTATTGGGGAAACAATACTTGCATACAGCAAGTGACCCTGGAGTTGACCGTTACTAGATATGGGATGCCTGGCAACATTCCACAGCAGCTCTGATCATTCAACATGAGGTAACTCCCATTCGAAAGTTGTCCAAACGTCGGAGTAATCACAGCAGCTGGTGAACCGTGCTGATGGCAAGACAAGTTTGCCACAGAACCATTACAAGCCCCGTGTAAAATAATGTCCTGGCAAATGAGTGAACCGGTCAGTGCAGGTTTACAGTTGATACCGCTAAGAAACACTTCACGATCCCCACTCCAACATCTATGTGTATATGGTAACTTCCAAGATATCTTAATGTATTCCTTACCCAACCTTTCATATTTGCCCGCTTGCATCTGTCTGAGGCAATACTGAAACTGAAAAGTTGTCACAGGCAACGTTATTTTGCCATGAATAACCCATTCCGTAGCTGGTTTTTCTGCCACTGTAAATGGTAATTTCTCCATTTTTCAATGCTCAGCACTGTATACCTTGCTCCTCTCTGTGCCAATTCGATCTGTTTAACAGTGAGATTGTATTCCGCAAACAGAGACGACGTGTTGATGAAACGCCAAGGCACATAGCCCGCTCGCAAAGATTGCAGCGTCCATGTCAATAACATAATAGAACGTAATTGAGATTGACCTTGTTGTAACATAGCCAAATCTTGTTCTAGAATGTCGATAGCAGAGGATACAATGCCATCCAATGAATATATCCTGGAGGACAAAGTTGTTAACCCATTGTCGACTACAGAGAGTGTTTTCTCTAAATTAATACGATCAAGTTCACGTATTCGTTCTGCAGCCTCTATCTGTGACACTTCCCAAGCTTCGTTATAAGCAGCATAGATGCCGGCATATATGAAACGTTTTTGACGCGGTTTTCTTGGTCCAAGCAAGAATTCCCTAAGATCTGCGTCATGTGCAAGTAAGGTTAAGTGTTGCTTCACATCCTTTAGTGTAGATTTATGCAGCCAATCGAGGCATAATTTTCCTACACTGTATGTTGTAACTACCCCCGGATGTTGTCTTTGGACATATCTTGGGTCTGGCCTATGAATAGTAAAGCCCTGAGTTTTGTTCAAGAACCTTTCCTGACAGTTGTTTGTGTCTGTGGGCCAGATCAACCATTTCTTCCAATTTGGATTAGTTCTGTTGAGTTCTAGTATATTTTCAACTGTCACCACCGCCTTTGTATTATTATCACTGGCAGGTGTTGGCACAGAAAGGTGTTTTCATCTCTTTGATCTTGGCTAATCCAAGACAAGATGTCTGTTGGACGGTGTCATTCAAAAACAGTAATTGTTCAGGGATGATACAGGCTCTAAATAAAGCTTCTATACCCTGTACTTGCCAATCTTTACTACCCCAGACAGTTTTTGTCTCAATAGGGTTTTTCCATAAGTCGAAACCCTGTGTAGACAGTTGGGCAATATATGCTTCAGAGTAAATCTGTTTGGTATTCGTTAACATAATTTTCAGTCCTGTTTTGTTTACATTTTTATAGTAAAATGTTTCTGGATCAGATGTATTATAACCTGAAAAATATGGAAATTTACTAGCAAAAGTTTTCGAACTACCTTGTGATGGTGTAGGACAATGTTCCCATTGATTAAACATAAACACATTTCTTGGATATGCAGTTTTGTGCAAATAATGATGACCATAGTGGTTATAACAATATAATTCTTCGTAACCAGATGAACCCTCTAAAAATTCATTTTTAGAAAATGCAGCAGATTTCTCTAGATCAAACATTATATCTTGAACAGTCTCTATGTCCCAATCATCTGAATAGGTACTAGACGTAATTAAATCACTTAGTGAAATTTTAAATAAATGTGGAATGTTCAATTGTTCACTTGGACCGAAGATTTCATAATCTGTTTTGTCCCACACTATACCATCCTGTATAGGAACAGCTGTGATGTTCACTGATGACAAGTCTCTTGCTTCACGATGGGAAGATTTATGTGGTTTCAAAAGTACATTTACGTCTTTTCCTTCAATGTTCACATGGATGTATCTGCCACTTATAAGCACGCTTACAGTTGTTACCAAAGCTAGCCAGAGCAGGAAAACAAATAGTCCAGATGTAATCCAGAGTTCAATCCATGGAGAAACCAGATAAGTCTTTTTCAGAAAGTGAATAAAGTCTTGTACTTGCTGCTTGAAATTTGATGATGCTGGCGTCGTTTCAGGTTTGCTTGGATCTTCTGAGAACGTATCAAAGTCAATGAAATAGCCAGAAGCAGTTCTGTCAATTGTTGGAATTGCATCAGGATTCGTTGAAATCACAGGAACCAGTTCTTCACGTGTCACGTTGGTGTAGACAGGTGTATTTGGACGAACTGTTATTTTGTTGTCAAGAGGGATGAGTTCCATAGCTTGGTTGCATAGTCCTTCATTTGTTACAGCTGAGTTCTCGATCGTGATCAGTCTTTCAGTCTGAACCTCTTGAATAGTAGCGAGAGGAGTGCGTCTGCTACTAGGTCGGAGTCCACGAGGCCTACTGCTTAGTATTGGCCACATGTTGTGGTTTGATCAGGTCAATTGACACAAATCTTTTCTCCTTTCTTCCAGCAAGGGGCGGCAGAAGTACTGTCCTTGTTCCTTGAACAGCTAGAACAGGTACCGGTTGTCTGTAAGAAGGTCCAAATTCCTTCTTGTCCGCTATTTTTTCTCTGACTAGATCCCCAACTTTTGGAATCCAGACAGGCCTTGCTGGGACCGCCGATTTTTCCCCAGTGGTGGTTGGCTGTAGGGATACGTTGCTTTGTTTCGTTCGTAATTTGTTAAGATCCTGTAAAACAGCCAAACGATCTTTGATATCAAATTTTTTCATGTCCACCACTGTGCCTACGTGTTCTAAGTCTGGAACCCACATTCTTGTCCCAAATAGGACCTCATATGGAGTGACCCCCTAGAGAACTTCTTGGCAAATTATTGAGAGCGCGCTGAACGCTAATGAGGTGTTTGACCCACCCATCACCCGAGCCTAATACCCTAGCTGTTATAGACTGCTTTATGTCCCGGTTTTTCCTTTCCACAACAGAATTTCCCTCAGGATGGAATGGAGAGGAGTACCGCAATGCAACGCCCACACTGGCCATGGCCTCCTTGTAAGCCCTAGAGCTAAACGCAGGACCCTGGTCAGAATGAAACGTGCCTATTGCGTATGTGCCGATATAGACTCGCAAATCTTTTATAACAGTTCGAGCGTCAGCCGAGCGCTGAGGCCATAACCATAGGAACCTAGAGCATGAAACCACTGCAACCATGATGTATTTATAATTACCGTCCCTTTGTAAGGGACCGCAGTGGTCCAGGTAAACACAAGCTAATGGCTTATCTGAAATTAATAAGGGTGTCTGCGCAGGACGTTTCACTGTTGAGACTTTCATCTGTTGGCAAATATCACATTCTAAAATATAGTTCTTAGTTTGTTTCCGAATGCCAGGCCACCAATATCTTTGCTTGAGTAAAGATACTGTTGCTGAAACACCTGCATGGGCAGAAGCTAACCCCTCGTGTGCTGCTAGGATAAGTCCCAATCTGCGTTCCTTGTTTGGAATTACCCTATCCCCCACTCCAGGGATTCGAGCAAAAGGAACGTTATTCGCATCAATTACATAAGAGTACTTGAGTGGAAACTTTTTTGGTAACGCTGCACTGCTGCCTTTGCTCGAAGCATTGACAGCTAACATTATCTCACCGTCTATTTTTATTTTTGAACGAGTGATCGCAGCTACGGAAGCCGTCTGAACAGCCCCCTTCGCGGCTTCGTCAGCCAATGAATTCCCTGCAACGTGAACGCCATCACGCTGATGACTCAGTGTGTGAATCACGTGAGCCTTTGGTAGTTCGTTTTTCAACTGAACTACTTGTTCCCAAAGCAGTTTGTGCTTTATTGTGCCACCTTTCGCATCTTTAAAACCATTTTCAAGCCAGGTTCGTATATAATCATTATACGACTGAACACAGTAATAGGAATCGCACACTATCAGTGTGAGGAATTCTCGATCCGTACTCTCAAGTGCCAGTTTGAATGCCTGTAGTTCAGCTCGCTGAGCTGTACAATCACCTAGTGATTGAGTTTTTGTGACCATAGGTCTGAAGATGCCATTTCGCATGCAACCTTTAACAATAGCACACGCTGCACTGTAAGCTTGCTTACTCCCTGTTGCGGGCTGTGCGGATCCGTCAGTGTAAATTATGAATTCATACTGATCGAGAGGCAGAATCTCAGTGGGCAGAGGACATTCTTGTTCATATTGGAGAAATGCCTGTGTTTTTAAATCTGGATCAAAAACATATTCAACATCAGTTGCAGCAAGAGAATTAACCCACTGTATCCATCTCGGATGTAAAGCTTTAGCATTTGGAATGCTTGCTTTTGTGACCGCTTCTAAAGCCGGTACTGGGGTTACAACAATTATGCGTTTCCCTTGGGCTAAGGCTCTTTCCTTTGCTACAGCTGTTTGAACTGCCGTTAGAATGTTTTCAGTTGAACTGAAGCGCATTTCCGCTTGTGTATACAAATGTGATTTGTATGCAATTGGTACTTTCTCACCCTCATTAAATGTTAAGTAAGTGAATCCACACTGACCCGAAATTATTCGAATCACCAAATTTCTTTGACTTACGCGTGTTTGTAAGTGGTTTGTTGCTAACATATTAGCCTGGAGTGAACGCAAAATTTCTGTGTGTTCCTGTGTCCAGTTTTTATTTGAAAAATCAGGTTTGATTAATGCGTAGAGAGGTTTAATCCTTTCTGCGTAGTTTAGAATGTATGTTCTTCCAAAATTTAGGAATCCCAGTATTGATTGTAAGTTTTTTAGCGTTTTTGGAGGTTGGAGCAGCGCACATTTTTCTAGAAAGTTAGCTGCCAAGCTCTTGCCTTCACTTGAAAGCTCATATCCCAAAAATAGGACATTGAGATGGGCAATCCGAGACTTTTAAAGTTGAACTTGTAGCCCTCAGAGGCGAATCCCAATATAATGGTGCTCACCCTGTTCAAGTGTTTGTCCAAGTCATCGTCTGTCAGATAGATATCATCGACATAGGACAATGCCTCGTTGTCATAGATTTGTAGTAACTCCGTTACCCTCGCTGAGAATAAACCTGGGCTGTTCTTGAACCCTTGTGGGAGTCGACAAAAGTGACGCTGGGTCCCCATTATGGAGAATGCCGTTAAGTACCTACTTTCCGGTGCTATGTTTTGACAAAAGAAACCATTTGAGATGTCTAATGTTGTTTTGTATTTTTTACGCACAATGTTATTCATTAATGCTGTGCTGTGTGCATTTTGCACTGCAAAAGTTTTAGAATAAGTGTTTAAATGTCTGTAGTCCAAAACTAGACGATATGTATTGTCTGGTTTGGAGACAGGAAACAAAGGATTGTTCATGGAGGAGGTGCATGTTTCAATCACCCCTTGGTATTCAAGTTGATCTAAAATCTCCCTGACCTGTTTTTTAGCTTCTTGCTTAATAGGATACTGCCTCTGAGCAGTAGGTTCATGTTTCAGATTTATTTTATGGTGAGGGAGTCCTCATCCCATCCTACATGATTTTTATATAATGCTGGAGCCTGGGCCACTGCCCATTTTCTGGCATATGTATATTTTAAATGAATTGGAATGTGATTGGAGAAGGCAGGCATAATGATGTCCTCGCCATGTGGGCACTCCTTGACAAATTGTGGTGGCCAGTCTTTTTCTGCTAGAAGTATGTCATAACCCTTTGATAGTTTTTCCCAAAAAAGTGCTTTAACCTGTCTAGGTTTGTCTCCCTCCATCCGGAGTGTTATTTCATATAACCTTTGTGGAGTACTAACCCTGGTGTCTACAGTTTCTACTGTAATGTACTCATTCAAGTCCACTATCTCCAGAAGTTCCATCAGGTTCTGGCGAGCTATTGTGACTTCTGCTGCACTGTCCAGCATTGTCTGAGCCCATTCTCCGTTCTTGAGTTGACTTCTCAGAATTCTCGGCATGTCTTACTATTAGACCTGCTACTTTCTTTTTGGAGAATTGAGGTTTAGTTTTAATTTTTGTTGCGTGCTTGTCGTCTTTCGATTTCACGCGTTCTTCTCTATGTTCTGTTCGTCCTCTTCTTTCCGAAGTCTGTGATGAGACCTGAAAGGGACGAGAGGAACGTGTATCATTATCTTGATACCTATCAGGTTTTCTCAAATTATCCCTATTCCTGAGGTTATACCTCCTTTCAGAGGGCTCCTTTTGAGGAGACCTACCTCGAGATTGAGATCTTTTCTCATTTGAATTTTGTTTAGTAGATTCCCACTTCTTTTTAGAAGATGCAGGAGTTTGTTTAATTGAGTCCTTCTCAGGACTTTCAGATAGTTTTGGTTTAACTGGTCTCCCACCCAAACTATCTCTGCCTAATTCTGCATAAGATTGCTCTATAATTCTGGGTAGCTCTGTTTGATGTTCTGTAACATCAAATTCCCTTAGTTTTTGTCGGATCGCCACTGCTGCTGCCTCCCTTTAATATTTGACAATATTATTGTTGAGACCTGGTCGAAATTTTTCAGTAATTTCATACCTAAATTTAAAGCAGGCTCTGCCCCGTATTCGTTTTGAATTTGTTTTAGGACATCAGGTATTACCGCTATTGACGGAATGCTGTGTGTTTTAGTGTAGATGGCAGCAAAGACTGAGCCCCAAGTGGTGCAGTCTTCCAGTTGTGGTGTGATCCCCATTGGTAAACTAATGGTTAGGATTCTGTGTTTCTCATGCGGGCTAGTATTTGGAAATACTGCTTCGATTTGAGTAATTTTTTGAGTCATCCAAAATGGAATTTGCTCACGCTTAGTGGGCATTTTACCCATGACTGCGTATAGAGTCTGTGGTGTAATTTTTAGTGTACTCCCCTGTGGAGGAGTATGATTTGGAACTGTTAATGGTGGTTGGACTGTGAAAGTCCGCATGACATATTGAACCAATTGTCTGTAGATTTTTATTAACTCTGTGAGTTGATTAAGTATTTCCTCGTCTGACATTATTTCGATGTCTGGATGAGGTGTATAGCCTGCTAGAATCGGCCATGTTGCTCCTGGTCTACCTAGTGGACCGAGCCTGGTTATATTTTTATTGTGTTTTAGGGCGCCTTTAAACCAGAGCTGATGCTCCAATCAATCAATCAATCAATCACAGAATTTGTAAAGCGCACTACTTACCCGCGAGGGTCTCAAGGCGCTGGGGGAGAAAAAAAGGGGGGGTGCTGCTACTGGTCGAACAACCAGGTCTTGAGTAGCCTCCTGAAGGTCAGCAGGTCTTGGGTCTGTCGTAGGCTTAGTGGAAGGGTGTTCCAGGTCTTGGTGGCGAGGTGGGAGAAGGATCTGCCGCCGGTGGTGGTTCTTCGAATGCGAGGGACGGTGGCAAGGGAGAGGTCGGCGGAGCGGAGTTGGCGGTTGGGGACGTAGAAGAGGAGTCGTCTGTTGAGGTAGGCTGGGCCAGTCTTGTGGTGTGCCTTGTGTGCGTGGATGAGGAGTTTGAAGGAGATTCTCCTGTCGACGGGGAGCCAGTGCAGGTTCCTCAGGTGGGGGGTGATGTGGCTGTGGCGTGGTACATCGAGGATCAGGCGTGCGGAGGCGTTTTGTATGTGTTGCAGTCGCTTGATGAGCTTGGCCGGGGCTCCCGCGTAGAGGGCGTTCCCATAGTCGAGTCTGCTGCTGACGAGGGCCTGGGTGACTGTTCTTCTCGTGTCTGTCGGGATCCACCTGTAGATCTTGCGAAGCATGCGGAGGAGTGTTGAAGCAGGAGGATGAGACTGCGTTGACTTGCTTGGCCATGGAGAGCGTTGAGTCGAGGATGACTCCCAGGTTGCGTGCGTGGTCGGTGGGTGTCGGGGCTGCTCCCAGCGTCGTTGGCCACCAGGAGTCATCCCAGGCTGAGGGGTTGGAGCCGAGGATGAGGACCTCTGTCTTCTCCGTGTTCAGTTTTAGTCGGCTGATCTTCATCCAATCGGCGACGGTATGTCCTGGTATGTTAATGGAATCTCAATATCCTCGAAAGGAATGTATTCCTCTGGAGCTTCATCTTCTTTGTAGAAGTGAAACAAGTGTGTCACTGGATTGGATTCAGGAAGAATTACCCATGAATAGAATACCTCTGTTTGAAAGGATTCATGTGCCTCAATCACAAAAACTGCTCTACCTCCTCTCGGTGGTAGGCCATGTTTTATAAGTTTTAGAGTAATGGCTCTTCTTAAGTTTGGAGCGATGTCAATGACACCCTCCTCGGTTTCATTTAAACCGGTATTGTTAAAAAATGCTGCTTGGGCTGGATCAGCCGCAGCTACACAGTTTCCGGCGTCATTGTCAGTGCCTGACATTTTTCTGCTTGAAAATATGGAAACAAATTTCAAGGAAATAAAGATAAGGTGCACAATATTGTGGAACACTGTATCCTTCAACGTTGAACAAACCAAACAGCTAATATATAGGGGTCTTCCTATGTAGCCGTGGCGGATACTATCCCTGCCCACTCCAGACGTCTTTTTGAGTATATGGGTAGGGGTCTCTGAGAGAAAAGAATATATGCACAGCTGAGTTACTCAGTCTCTAACGTTGAATTACTGCCTTACCAAACGTTGGGCGCCATGTAGTGTAGCTCCTATTTCCCTTATAGGCTCTGCGCATTGGAATAATATATCCTATAGGTTTGATATAGGACTAAGGTCGGTATGTCCCTATCGAGTATATTAAACTTAATTACTTGTGCCAGCTAGCTCAGAGGCCACTAGAAACTTCTTGACGACAAGAAGGGATTAGTTTCTGGCAGCCGCAAAACATGACCACTGTGTTTCCCTTACAGAATCAGGATGTGTCCCAGAGTCGTAGAAACAATAGATAACTATTTCACTCAGCTCAGTTGTGCAGGATTCAGTTACGTCTCAAAGTTACACAGAAATAACAGACGGGCGTTTCAATAAAATGGTTTATTGAACAGTCTTGTTTCTGTTGTAAGTTAGATGTGCTGTTACGATCACAAGACAGTATGCGAGATAGATGATGTACAAGGTGAGCAGTAAAAATAAATAATACTGCGTTAGCATTATCTTTTCAGCATATATGCATTTACATAAAATGACACAGCCTAAAAATGCGAGTACTCATACGATGCGTTTCTAGCCTAGTTCTACGCAGTGTACCTAACCTATCCTAGGTGTAGGGAGAAGTAGAAGTAGGTGCTGTATTCCTGACTAGAGTATACTAAGAGTAAGTTACGCCTAGCATGCCAAGAGTCTAGTATGCCAAGAGTCCCTCTAGGTTCTAGTCTGCTCCATACCTGAAGAATGAGAGAGGTAGGAATCTCTTTCCGGACTCGAACTCCAACACCCGCAAGGGAAGTTAGATCACTGGAAGCTGGACTCTCTGCGTGCAGGGATGACAGTGTCTTCTCAGTGCGTCTGGCCGGGAATCGGGCTCCTCTGAAGTCGAGGTCTCCTCTGATTTACAGGGGTTTGGGAAGGTATATTTATACCTGAAAATGTTAGCATTGACGTGAGTTGGGTAGCGAAAGACGTCATGAATGAATCCCTTAAGGAATAGAGGTTCATGCATAATGTATGAGTCCTTGAAGAAATCAATAGTCCTGGGCAAGGGAAACTCCACGCAGCCTGAGGGTCTGTTTTTCATGGACTCGTTGAGACGCTAGGGTGGACGGATGTCGGAATCCATGCCTGTATTTGGTATGCATGGTTTATGCCTAAATAAGGTCTGGGATTGTATGCCTATATAAGGGCAGGTTGGATTGTGCCTATATATGGTCATGATTCTAGAAAGCCCGTGTATGGACACCCTATGAAGTATACAACACATCCATCCATCCTCCCTTTCTCTCTCCATCCCCCTTTCACTTAGCCATCTATCCTTCCATCCACTCACCCACCCATCTACTCATCCACTCATGAATCCATCCATTGGCCCCATCACTCATCCATCCTTTCACTCATCTATCCATCCTTTCTCTCATCCATCCACCCTTTCACTCCTTCACTCATCTATCCATCCTTTTGTCCATCTACCCTCCCTTTCACTCACTCATCCATCTTTACATCTACACTTTCACTCATCCATTCACCCTTTCACTTATCAATTCATCAAACCTTCCATCATTTCACTCATCCATCTATCAATTCACTCACCCATCATCCTCCCTTTTACTCATCCATTCATTCTTTCACTCATCCATCCACCCTTTTACCCATCCCTCTACCCTTACACCCATACATCCATCTATTTACCTTTTTTCTCATCCATCCTTCCACTCACTCATCCATCCTTTCTCTCGTTATCCATCAATTCACCCGTTCATTCATCCATTCAGCCTTTCACTAATCCACCCAGCAATCCACCCATCCCTTCACTTACTCACTCACCCACCTTTTCACATTTTTTATGAGCTGAGCCTTTGTCTGCAGAGTTGCAGACATAGTAGACCTATCAAGAACTCCACTCTCGCTGTAGTTCCTAAAGCAAGAGGTGGGGGGGAGGGTTCACTATGCTCCTGCACATAGGCTACACCTACAACAAGCCGGAACTATTGGCTTTGTCAATGGTTGTTAGTTGCATAAAATAAAAAGCAGCTACCATGGCTTTGTTGAATATAATACTGAAAATGCGTCAGTTCTAAAATGACGAGACTGTGAAAGAACTATAACCCCTTCTTTTTAACTTCTTTCACCAGCTTCTTTTCATGAACTGGATTCTCACATAGCAGCATTGGCGTTTTTGTACATTTCTTTCATCTGACAGAATGCCCTGCCCTAGACTGAGGCAGGAGGAGACCCACAACATGCAGTAACAGCCCAGACTGGCCCATTGTCATTCGGTATGTGACAATCAGCTGGCACACAGAATGACAATGGGCAGGGTGCTGCTGCTCTTGTGCTCAGAGAATGAGTGCGAGGTGGCCCCATCAGGGAGTTGAGGCTTCTCACAGGGGAACAGTGCTGCTTCCTGCAATGCCCAAAATTACGGACAAAAGGCGTCTGTAAAAGGGATCATCACGGACAATGGATGTGAGGTCCAAATCACGGACGGTCCGTGAAATCTATGGATGGTTGGTCACCCTAGGGTAAGTGAGTGACACACCCAAGATAACCCCTACTCACCCCCTTGGTAGCTAGGCAGAGCAGTCAGGCTTATCCCAGAGGCTATGTCTAAAGTGTTTGCGCTAAACACACACACCAGTGACACACCAGGCACACCACAAAAGAGACTGCACACAAGGTTATATAAAAATATCCTTTGTATTACATATACGCAACACACATTAGACCATAAATCACTGCGTAGCACATTTAGACCACATAACAAAGCACTGCGCCACTAGGCGCTCATCATAAAGATGCACGTAAAGTCATAAATCACTGGGTAGTGGGGAAAACACCTTGGAGCACAATTACACAAATCACTGTGCCACTAGGCACTTGTCATAATGATCACCAAATACCATGTACTTAGTTTTGCTGTTATTAATTTCTAGCCCTTAGTCCCTACAATATGTAGAGAAACTATCAAGCAGAATAGTTAGGCCCTGTGGGTCTTTTCAACAGTAACAGGGTGTCGTTAGCAAATAGCAGACATGGTGTTTTTATTTCTGTTCTTGGGGAGTTGTTCTCGCAGTTAGAGAGGTATGGGAGACACACATTGATGTAAAGGAGAAAGAGTGTGGGAGCCAGAATGGACCCCTGGTGCACTCCTCTCTGGATCAGTATATTGTCTGTCAATTGACCCACCATTCCCCACCTCACCCTGGCATAGTCATCTGTATATAATGCCCAGATTAAGGTCAGTCGGCCCGTTGGTACCCCCAACTTGCTCAAAGTTTCCCATAAGTTCGCCCTTGGAACCAGATCGAATGCAGATCGAAGATCCACAAAGGCCACGAATAACCTCCCCTTATCCAAATCTACATTCCTCCATTTAATGGCTAGGAAACGTATGATTTGGTCAATTGTGCAGACCTTCCACCTGAAGCCTGCCTGAAGATGGGAAAGTGCAGACACTTGGTCTATCCAGTCCCATAGCCTGTTTAGTATTTGGGCACTAAAATCTTTTTGAAAACTGTCAATTAGGCTTATGGGTCTGTAATTGCATGGGTAACCCTTGTCACCATTCTTGTGTATTGGGACTATAATGGCTCCTTTCCAAGTATTGGGGACAGGGCCCCCGCCAACATGGCATTAGAGACTGTATTTATGTAGGGTGACCAGGTCTAAGCGATACCAAAGGGGATGATGGACGGAGCGTTAGAGCAAATCAAACACTCACCCCCAGTCAACTGATCTGGGTTTAATCCATCATCATTCTTTAGCTCACTCCACCACCCCAGTTCAGACATGGCCATGTGCAAATCAGTCTGACCCTGTGCCTCATGGGAACAGTCCAGCCCGAACTGCCAAGCCATGTCTTCCCTGGACCGGAAACAAGCATCCTGGGACCGGTTTCGGGTTCAAAACCCTCATCAGCCAGGCTATCTTGAATCCAGTGGCAAAGTGAGCAAGGGACCCACGTCTGGGCATACCCTGCCAACTTAGGGCGAACAAAGCGATACCAAAGGGGATGATGGACGGAGCGTTAGAGCAAATCAAACACTCACCCCCAGTCAACTGATCTGGGTTTAATCCATCATCATTCTTTAGCTCACTCCACCACCCCAGTTCAGACATGGCCATGTGCAAATCAGTCTGACCCTGTGCCTCATGGGAACAGTCCAGCCCGAACTGCCAAGCCATGTCTTCCCTGGACCGGAAACAAGCATCCTGGGACCGGTTTCGGGTTCAAAACCCTCATCAGCCAGGCTATCTTGAATCCAGTGGCAAAGTGAGCAAGGGACCCACGTCTGGGCATACCCTGCCAACTTAGGGCGAACAAAGCGATACCAAAGGGGATGATGGACGGAGCGTTAGAGCAAATCAAACACTCACCCCCAGTCAACTGATATGGGTTTAATCCATCATCATTCTTTAGCTCACTCCACCACCCCAGTTCAGACATGGCCATATGCAAATCAGTCTGACCCTGTGCCTCATGGGAACAGTCCAGCCTGAACTGCCAAGCCATGTCTTCCCTGGACCGGAAACAAGCATCCTGGGACCGGTTTCGGGTTCAAAACCCTCATCAGCCAGGCTATCTTGAATCCAGTGGCAAAGTGAGCAAGGGACCCACGTCTGGGCATACCCTGCCAACTTAGGGCGAACAAAGTGATACCAAAGGGGATAATGGACGGAATTTTATCAAGTCCTAGCACCTTGCCTGGCTTCTGTGCCAGTATAGCTAAGATGGTTTCTTCGAGCGTGAAGTCCTCACAATACTCCCCCCCCTTTCTTCTATTGGGGCAGGCAATAAGCTCTCCATTCTATCGGCTTACGGGATACTTGTCTGATAGAGGCCCCCGAAATAATTAACCCAATCATCTGGCAGGATATGGCACTCCGGCCTCCTGGCATCTGAACGCCCCTTTTTAGAAACCATTTCCCAGAACCGTTTGCTATCTTTTGCCTTAGCTACAGCCAGCAGATTTTCTCATACTTCCTCTTCCCAGGCAGCTTTCCTTTTCTTGATGGTGTGATCATAATCCTTCCTAGCCCTGGCAATAAATTATCTATTTTTACTTCTCAGGGCATTAGTGAGGGCCCCGCTAGCACGTCTGCAAGTCTGACCGAACCATTAGTTGGACCTTTCAGCCTTAGGACCCTTTTCCCCCCCAGTGGGTTTCTCAAAGTGTATGCCAAGTCTGGTAAACAAAGAAAGATGAACTCCCACTATCTGACTAGGCGGAAGCTCCTTTAAAGGTGTTGCTATCAATTCTTTTGATATAAATTGGTATAGCCTGGTTAGCAAGTCCTGTGAGTTGATCAGGGTCTCCCACTTGACTGCTCGTTTGTTACTCATGGTCACAAGTGGATTTAAGGAAGATGACTCGTCTCGGTGCCCTCTCTTCCAACAACCTATCCCGTTCCAGAATAATACGATTAGGTAATGGTCGCTGTCCTGGCATACACAGACAGCAAGGTGAGATACCTCCTGCCAGATTCTTAGGTCCAATAGGATATAATCAATGTGGCTCTTATAGGTTCCTCTACTAAAAGTAGGCATTGCAGCTTGATCTGAGGGGAATCACCCATTCCCTGAACTCAGGCCCCACATGACCATGATATCAATGACCTGAGATCCTGCAATACTAATTTTAGTTAAGCTATAGAAGCAGTTGAGAGGGCTTATACCCCACAGGCGATCCTCCTCCTCAGTAAGCTCCACATATGGTGCATAAGGCTCAAAGCATACATTAAAATCACCTGCAATAATTAACCGAAAGGCAGGGGGCTGCTCTGCCAGGAATGCAATCAACATTTTTAAAGTGTTGGATGCTTGTGAGAAAGATGAGGTTCTATTATAGATGTTAATTACCAAATAAGTTGGTCTGTTTGCTAATGATAGAGTAATGGCTAATATATCCAGGGAATCAACAAACAGTATTTTAACAGTGAAACCCAGTGCTATCCTTAGCTTTGTCTGTGGATTTCTGAAGTGGTCCAAGTCTCCTGCAGTAGACACAGATCAAAATCTGCTACATATAGTCCCCAATCGACATCATCCAGTTTGGCCCTCAACCCAGCTATGTTCCATGAGATGAAATTTGGGGCAAACACTGCACGGCACTGAGGAGTGAATTTTTGAGGGTGCAGCTGGTTGAGCTGATTAAAGGGAGTTTTTATGGGCACACTGCGCTGGGTGGAGCCTGCAGAGACATTGGTTTCAAAAGCAGTAGGCCTGGAAGGAGTGTTCATAGGGAGCAATTCATGGGGATTGATTGCAGTTGGACCTGTTAAGAGAGTAGCAGGGATCGTATTCATAGGATCAGGGTTGTTCGGCAAGGGTTCACCTATACTTGTTATGCTGTTACTATTCTGCTGTAGGTCAATACTAATTGAAGTGCTCGCTTGATAGAGGCTGCAAGAAGGGGCTCCTTTATCTTTGGTCACCCCCAAATGCTCCCACATGATCTTGGAGAGCTAGATGTTATGTTGCAGTGTTATAGTTTTTTCTTTCTTGAGTCAATCGATGTGATTAAGGGAGGAGGTTGGGCTAGTAATGCCTCTATAATCTTGGGAATTCCTATATTTAAATTGAATGTTGGACAGGCCTGGCTGGGTTGTTCGTGCATCTAGCGCGACCAGATTGTCTGCCAGTAGTGGTGATGTCAAAGTTAAATCAATCTTGTCGAACCCTGGGATTCGAGTTGCTACTCTTTCTAGTCGTAAAGTTAGGATTTTGTCTCAGTTTAGTAGTAGTAAAGTTAGGAATCCTAACTTTACTACTACTAAATGCCTTCTGTGAATACCAAAAGTAGTAAGTTTAGGATTTTGTCTCAGATTACTTTTGTGAATTGGGCCCAATGTTCTCATATCAGGGTTGTGAAATGTTGTTAGGCTGTGCACGGCCCATAGTAAAAATTCCCTTCTTGATGTATGGAGACTTGGGCACTGAAATGTCGGATAGCAAATTGTGGACCTCTTTTTCCCTGTGGCCTTAGCTCTTACTCAAGAGACATCTCTGGGGCTTTGATTAGAGAGTAAGGATGAAAGCTGGAATATCTTAGGGGGTTTGGTCGCGAAATAGGGCTGCTGGGAAATTGGAAGTGTAGATGGCACAGGCAATTTGTTCTGAGCTAAGAACTGGTTTAGTGAGATCGACAAAGATGCTACCAAGGATTTTAACATACCCACCTCTTCTTTTAAAGATGTTACAAGGGCAATCAAAGCAAGTTCTTTAGTGGAAGAGCACCCCAACAGTGTTGGTAGAGTGTTGGTTACAGTGATTACAAGCACCCTAGCCTGGCTTTCCCACATCTGTAGCTCGCTTAAGGGGGCAAAGCTATTGCTGCAGGGAAAACCCTCCACTCTGTTTCCCGGATCGGCAAGGGGCAACACAGTAGGAGAGGGAGCAGGTGACGTTGGCCATGGAATAATCTGTGTCTCCGTTAAGGACACAGGACCCTGTGGTCTGGACTTCATAAACATCCCTGGGATTGTGTGCTTTCTTAGCGCACTCTGAAAATTTGGGGGTGATTTGGGAGATTTGGGGTTTACAGAGATGGCATCAGTAGGCTCCTGAGCCAGGATTTGCTTGCATTCTTCTATTGAGTTATCAATCCTGTCTACAACATAGTTGCCCCCGCTGATTTACCACTTTTTTTGGACTTTTTGATTTTTGCAGTCCCCACATCGCCCTCCCTGGTTTTCTGTTAGTGACTATCCGAAAATACCCAAGAGATGTTTAGAATAAATCACACAGATGCAAGATAAAGAGGTCCAGTGTTCAAAAACCAAATGCTTCTCCCGCTGCCCCAGTTACACAAAGTCTAAAGTCTAATGTCAGAGCCAGTGAACTTTCCAGCAAAACACAGTTGAATAAAAAAGTACCTTGGAAGGGAGACGTACAAGTGGTGGCCTAGCCCGGCCTCTGATGGGCGCAGACGGGCCCGCTCTTGGCCCTGTCTTCGCCCTGGCCTTGCCCGGGCATGTCCCACGCTACGGGACGCCTCATGGGTTGTTACAGTGCTCCGGCACCTGGAGATGATGTTGGGCTTCCGGCCCAGGGAAAGGAATGCCGGGAAATGTAGGCTCTCTCCCCCAGCCGAGAGGAAGTGTGAAAGAAGCGCTGAGATGAGGGTCCCGTGCTGCAGGATGCCTCTCGGGTTCTTACGGTGCTCTGGCACCTGGAGATTATGTCGGGCCTCCGGACCAGGGAAAGGAATGCCGGGAAAAGTAGGCTCTCTCCCCCCAGCCGAGAGGAAGCATGAAAGAAGCACTGAGATGATGGCCCAACATCACAATCCCTCACTCACACATACAGTCACTCATATACTCAACACTCACCTATAGTGCCTTTCACAGATCCACTTACTCACCCATATACCACTGACACATCCATTCACTCACTGACACAGCCATACACACACTCAATCACTTATACAGCCCATCTCTACATACTCACTAAACCATACACCCACTGACTCACTCACTCATCCATGCAGGCACTCACACACCCTCTCACCCACCCACACAGACACTCATCCACACAGGGACTCAGAGAACCAATCAATTACCCATACACTCACTCTTGTACCCACTCACCAAACCATACAGCCACTTAGACACCATCTGACAGACTGACACAGACATTCAGACAACCTAGTCAGTGACCCATGCATTCACTGAGACACCTAGTAATCACTCACTTATACAGTCAGTCATGCACCTACTGAATCATCGATACAGGCACTCATACACCCATTGATTTATCAATACACCTTGGTATATATATTTAACACTCATGATCATTTTAAAAACACTCAGTCATTGGATGATGTCATCAGTGATGTCATGAGTGATGTCATTTGAGATGTCATGAGCGATGTCACTGACCATGTCATGAGTGATGTAATATGTGAGGTCATAAGCAGTAGAATGCAGGGGCGCGAGTTATAGTTAGCTCAGCTAACTATAACTGCTTAATTTCTCTGGTTTTGTAAGAGTGAAATGTCAGCCTAACTATAACATCCCTGTATTCTTTGTTTTTTTAGTGAATTTGTGAGGTTTTTTAAATGCTAATTCCTAACTATAATGTTGTAACCTTTGGTTTTTTTCAGTGAATATATACATACATACATACATACACATATATATATTCACTGAAAAAACCATAGGTTTTAGGGACAGTTATAGTTAGTTGGACATTGCACTCGTACAAAACCCGTGAAATTCCCCCGTTATAGTTAGTTCAGCTAACTATAACTCGCGCCCCCGCAATGCACTGCTGATGACGTCACATATTACATCACTCATGACATGGTCAGTGACATCACTGATGACATCACTGATGACATCTCAAATGACATCACTGATGACATCATGCAGTGACTGTGTGTTTCTGTAAAGTTTAAATATGTTTAATATATATAGGCAAAGGCGTATTGAAGAATGACTGGGTGTATAAGTGTCTCAATGGATGATTGAGTAGGTGCATGACTGACTCTCCAAGTGAGTGATTAAACGTATCTTACTGAATGCATGGGTTACTGACTAAACTGTGTGAATGTCTGTATCCATTTGTCTGTTGGTGTGTAAGTGGATGCATGGATTTGCGAATAGCTACATGAGTGTCTATATGGGTTATTGATTGGTTGTCTGAGTATCTGTATGGGTGCCTGAGTGTTTGTGTGGGTGGGGTGTGTGTGACTCTGTACATAGATGTGTGAGTGGGTGATTCACTGGGTGCATGATTTGAAGAGTGCATCTGTGATGGACTGCTTGGGTGGGTGAGTGTGTGTATCGGTGTGTTAGTGAGTGAATGTATATCTCAGTGGTACATGTGTGAGTAACTACATATGTAAAAGGCAGTATATATGTGTGTTAGAGTATTTAAAAGGCTATAAGTGAGAGTGTGTAATTGTGAGAGTGGCTGTATGGATGTATGTGTGCTTGTATCAGTGATTGTATAAGAGCGTAAGAATGTGCTAGTATTTGTATGAGTAGTGAGCTGGTGTGTGTATCACTGTATAGATGAGTAAATGGCAGTGTGATTAATTATTTGCATGACTGACTAGGTGTGTGAGTACCTCTATGGATGAGTGGCGGTGTGTGAGTGTCTATGTAGGCGTATGAGTGCATATGATAGTCCTGTACTGAGTGATTGTAAGTATGAGTGACTGTACGGGTGAGTGAGTGGATGTGTGTGTAGACCTAAGAATCAGTGAGTGGGTATGTAGTTATTGGTGTTGGAGTGTGTATGGTTTTGAGAATGGCAGTTTGTAATTTAGAGTGGGTGTATCAAAGGTTATATTAGGGTGTGAGAAGATGCATGAAATTATCACATGGATGATGTCATCAGTGATGTCATTTGAGATGTCATCAGTGATGTCATCAGTGATGTCACTGACCATGTCATGAGTGATGTAATATGTGACGTCATCAGCAGTGCATTGCGGGGCGCGAGTTATAGTTAGCTGAGCTAACTATAACGGGGAATTTCACGGGTTTTGTACGAGTGCAATGTCCAACTAACTATAACTGTCCCTAAAACCTATGGTTTTTTCAGTGAATTTGTAAGGTTTTTAAATGCTAATTTCTAACTATAACGTGCCTGAAACCTATGGTTTTTTCAGTGAATTTCAAAGGTTTTTAAATGCTAATTCCTAACTATAACATGTCTGAAACCTATGGTTTTTCAGTGAATTTCAAAGGTTTTGGAAATGACAATTTTTAAATGTATTAATTGTTATATTTATTTTTTGATACTGATTTACTACATTTTTTTAAACTATTTATTTTTAGATATTTTATTTTTTAAATTACATTGTAATTACATTATACATTACATTACAAAATATACTTTCTCAGAATGAATAACTTTAGTTTAAATACTTTGCAAATAGGCAATAGACTTTTAAGTACAGTAGTTACAGTTGTTGCAATGGGCAACACAATTTCAAACACAATGCAACATTGAGCTCAATGTGAATTTCTAGTTAAATGCAATTAGTTACTTTATGGATTACTTTTCTAACCACAGGACTGGATCCTAGATTCAGTCCTGGGACATCTCCTGTAAACAGTTGAGTAAAAGCGTTTTGGTTACAGTAGTGATTTTTAAGGAATATTATTGTATTTTAAAAGTTGAAAGTCTTTTTCACATAGAATCACCAATGTTATCCTATGGGAGGAAATTCACTTAGCAGGTAAGTAGTGTTATTGTTACTTTTTCTTACTCAGTGGTGGATCCTGGATCCAGCACTGGTGCATCTCCTGTAAACAGTTGAAAGAATGTGTTTAAGTCATACAGGCGATTTTTAAGGAATATTTGTAGTTTGTGAAAATCGACACTTTGAAACTTTTCTGCTGAAAACCAGACAATGGATTCCTATGGAGGGAAATACAAGTTACTGGTAAGTACGGTTAGAATTACTTTTCAGGGTCAGTGCTGGGCAAAAAGATGCAGCACTGGGTTCTCTCCTGATAACAGGTGAGTAAATCGGAATTCGCAGTTTGGCTGATTTTAGAGGAATATTATAAAGTTCCAAAACTCCACACTTAGAAGGATTTCCAAGTGAAACCAGTCAATGTTAGCCTATGGAAGGAAATTCAAGTTACTGGTAAGTACAGTTAGAATTACTTTTCAGGATCTGTACTGGGCTCAAAGATGCAGCACTGAGGTCTCTCCTGAAAACAGGTGAGTAAATTGGAATTCGTAGTTCAGTTGATTTTAGAGGAATATTATAAAGTTACAAAACTCCACACTTAGAAGAATTTCCAAGTGAAACCAGTCAATGTTAGCCTATGGAAGGAAATTCAAGTTACTGGTAAGTACGGTTAGAATTACTTTTCAGGATCAGTACTGGGCTCAAAGATGCAGCACTGAGGTCTCTCCTGATAACAGGTGAGTAAATCGGAATTCGTAGTTCGGCTGATTTTAGAGGAATATTTGCACAATGGTGAAGGAAGGGGGTGGGGCCTGAGGTGACATGTCTGCAAACACGCCCTGTGGCGCGTTTTAAGTTGGAGAATTAATTCCTCCTCAATCTTGAGGGTCCCTAGGGGCCAATTAGCCCACCAGATACCTCCTGTATGTGCCAGAGAGCTGCGTTGCAGAGAGGTGTTCAGAGGCCACGCCCCTTTTTACAACACTCTGCAAAGCAGCTCCGTGGCGCTTACTGGAGGTACCTGGTGGGCTAGTTGGCCCCCAGGGACCCTCAGGATTGAAGAGGATTTAATTCCCCATCTTAAAACGTGCCACGGGGCCTGTTTGCACACATGTCACCTGAAGCCCCGCCCCCTCCCTTCACCACTGTGCAAACGCGCCCCGTGGCGCGTTTTAAGTTGGGGGATTAAGTCCCCTTGAATCCTGAGGGACCCTGGAGTCCAACTAGCCCACCATGTACCTCCAAAAAGCGCCACAGAGCTGCGTTGCAGAGAGGTGTAAAAAGGGGCGTGGCCTCTGTACACCTCTCTGCAACGCAGCCCCCTGGCACATACTGGAGGTTCCTGGTGGGCTAGTTGGCCCCAAGGGACCCCCAGTATTCAAGGGGAATTCGTTCCCCATCTGCAAACGCGCCAGGGGGCGCGTTTGCAAACTGCTGCAGAGAGGGGGCGGGGCCTCCGGCAAAAAAAAAATTTGTATGGGAGGGGGGCTGCGTGGCCCCCCTTCCCTTGGCCACTTTTGGCCCTGGGGACCCCATCCCCCGGGGCCTGATGATTTTCTTTTTTTTGTTTTTTTAAAAAAACAAAACGGGAAGGGGGCCGCGAGGCACCCCTTCCCTGGGCCTCTATTGGCCCCGGGGACCCCATCCCCCGGGGCATGCCCTCTTTTTTTAAGAAAATAAATATTTGGAGAGGGCTGCGTGGCCCCCCTCCTCAGGCCATTTAAGGCCCCAGGGACCCCATCCCCCGGGGCCGGCCTTAACCTTTTTTTTTTTTCAAGTTTTTTTGGGGGGGAGGGGGGCTGCGTGGCCCCCCTCCCAGGCCACTAATAGCCCCGGGGACCCCATCCCCCGGGGCCTGGCCACTAGTTGGGGACCGTGGGGGGGTCCCCAATCCCCGCACGGTCCGGCCGGCTCCCCACGTCCTGCGGGAGCCGGCATTGCTTTTCCATAAAGGGAGCTGCTGACATGCAGCTCCCCTTATGGAAAAGCAATCTGCTTGCTTCATTGAAGCGAGAGCAGGTTTCCCTGCTCTCGCTTCAATGAAGCAAGCAAGTTTGCAATGACAGGACGGGAGCCGTGAGGCTCCGTCCCTGTCATAGCAAACTACAGTGTCCCGGGGGTAGGCACCCCGGGACACTGCAGGAGCCGGCCCTGGGGGTAGCGGTCCCCAGGGCCACCACAGGCTCCAGGAGGGGGTCCGCGCGGCCCCCTCCCATCCTGTGCACAGCCCCGGGGAGGTGGTGGTCCCCGGGGCTTCGGAGTCCGAAACGGACCCCCACATTTATTTTGTTAGTGCCCCGGGGAGGTGGGGGTCCCCGGGGCATGTGGGGGGGCTGGAGCCCCCCCACACAGGTACTATTAATTTAAAAAAAAGAAACAGTCACTGGATGATGTCATCAGTGATGTCATCAGTGATGTCATTTGAGATGTCATCAGTGATGTCATCAGTGATGTCACTGACCATGTCATGAGTGATGTAATATGTGACGTCATCAGGAGTGCATTGCGGGGCGCGAGTTATAGTTAGCTGAACTAACTATAACGGGGAATTTCTATGGTTTTGTACGAGTGAAATGTCCAACTAACTATAATGCCCCTGAAACCTATGGGTTTTTCAGTGAATTTCTAAGGTTTTTTAAATGCTAATTTCTAACTATAACGTGCCTGAAACCTATGGTTTTTTCAGTGAATTTCTAAGGTTTTTTAAATGCTAATTTCTAACTATAACGTGCCTGAAACCTTTGGTTTTTTCAGTGAATTTCAAAGGTTTTTTAAATGCTAATTTCTAACTATAACATGCCTGAAACCTATGGTTTTTTCAGTGAATTTCAAAGTTTTTTAAATGCTAATTTCTAACTATGCCTACAAAGGTAGGACATGTGAAGAAAGAGGAAGAAAAGCGCACAAAGAAGCAAGACAAATGCAGAAAGAGGCAACAGAAGTCCAGAAAGACGAAGAAAAGTGCAAGAAGAAGCAAGAGATGTGCAGAAAGAACCAACAGAGGAGCAGAAAGTCCTCCTGTGCCCCCAACTTTTTGCTGACGGGTACTGGTGGTAACTGACTCTGACTAACCGGCCCTAGAGCCAGTGCTATGCTAAAAGACACTTAGAATACAGTGAAAACACCTGCATACACTAGGGAACACTATGCATTGGGGTACCCCTGTGATTAGCATGACCTCCTCTGTATTTGCCATGAGTTAGTGCCTGGGTCATTGGATGAGTACATGGGTACTGACTGGATGATTAGAGTACTGCAAGGAGAGTGGATGGTGAATTTATAAACGCTTGTGTTTTGGCGGAGTGATTGGATAAGGACATGGAACTGGTTGGGTGATTGGAGGAGTGCATGGGTAGTGACAATGAAATGGCTGGACTGCATCAGTAGTCCTCAGGGGATTGTAGCAGTGCATGTGTTAGTGCATGCGTCATTGCATGAGTACATGGGTAGTGACTGGATGATTAGAGTACTGCAAGGAGAGTGCATGGTGAATTTATAAGTGCTTGTGTTTTGGCGGAGTGATTGGATAAGTACATGGTGCTCGCTGGGTGATTGGAGGAGTGCATGGGTAGTGACAGGGCGATGGCTGGACTGCATCAGTAGTGCTCAGGGTATTGTAGCAGTGCATGAGTTAGTGCATGGGTCATTGCATGAGTGCATGGGTACTGACTGGATGATTAGAGTAATGCAAGAAGAGTGCATGGTGAATTTATAAGTGCTTGGGTTTTGGCGGAGTGATTGGATAAGTACATGGTGCTCGCTGGGTGATTGGAGGAGTGCATGGGTAGTGACAAGGAAATGGCTGGACTGCATCAGTAGTCCTCAGGGGATTGTAGCAGTGCATGTGTTAGTGCATGGGTCATTGCATGAGTACATGGGTAGTGACTGGATGATTAGAGTACTGCAAGGAGAGTGCATGGTGAATTTATAAGTGCTTGTGTTTTGGCGGAGTGATTGGATAAGTACATGGTGCTCGCTGGGTGATTGGAGGAGTGCATGGGTAGTGACAGGGCGATGGCTGGACTGCATCAGTAGTGCTCAGGGTATTGTAGCAGTGCATGAGTTAGTGCATGGGTCTTTGCATGAGTGCATGGGTACTGACTGGATGATTAGAGTAATGCAAGGAGAGTGGATGGTGAATTTATAAACGCTTGTGTTTTGGCGGAGTGATTGGATAAGGACATGGAACTGGTTGGGTGATTGGAGGAGTGCATGGGTAGTGACAAGGAAATGGCTGGACTGCATCAGTAGTCCTCAGGGGATTGTAGCAGTGCATGTGTTACTGCCTGCGTCATTGCATGAGTACATGGGTAGTGACTGGATGATTAGAGTACTGCAAGGAGAGTGCATGGTGAATTTATAAGTGCTTGTGTTTTGGCGGAGTCATTGGATAAGTACATGGTGCTCGCTGGGTGATTGGAGGAGTGCATGGGTAGTGACAGGGCGATGGCTGGACTGCATCAGTAGTGCTCAGGGTATTGTAGCAGTGCATGAGTTAGTGCATGGGTCATTGCATGAGTGCATGGGTACTGACTGGATGATTAGAGTAATGCAAGGAGAGTGCATGGTGAATTTATAAGTGCTTGGGCTTTGGCGGAGTGATTGGATAAGTACATGGTGCTCGCTGGGTGATAGGAGGAGTGCATGGGTAGTGACAGGGCGATGGCTGGACTGCATCAGTAGTGCTCAGAGTATTGTAGCAGTGCATGAGTTAGTGCCTGGGTCATTGGATGAGTACATGGGTACTGACTGGATGATTAGAGTACTGCAAGGAGAGTGGATGGTGAATTTAGAAACGCTTGTGTTTTGGCGGAGTGATTGGATAAGGACATGGAACTGGTTGGGTGATTGGAGGAGTGCATGGGTAGTGACATGGAGATGGCTGGAGTGCATCAGTAGTCCTCAGGGGATTGTAGCAGTGCATGAGTTAGTGCATGGGTCATTGCATCAGTGCATGGGTACTGACTGGATGATTAGAGTAATGCAAGGAGAGTGCACGGTGAATTTATAAGTGCTTGTGTTTTGGCGGAGTGGGTCATTGCATGAGTGCATGGAGCCCCTGCCCCTTTTCTTGTTTTGCGCACTTGTTTCTTGTGCCTCGGTTCTACCGAGGAACAAGATGGCTGCCAACACTTCCTGGTTTGGAGTGTTGACAGCCAATTAGCATACAGCTCGTGATCGGGAAGGTGCGCTCAGGGTGCGCGGACCCTCCGCGGCCATAGATATATATGTGTTTTTACTTTTGATTTTCTCAGCAACTACTGAATGGATTTACACCATTTAACCAAAAGGCACGACTCTGAACCAAGGGCTACCTTTTTGCCAAATTTGGTGTAATTCCGTTCAGCAGTTCGGGCTGTAGCTGCGACTAAAGGTTCCTATGGAAAATTGCATGGGGAAAACACGTTTTGGGACCCCCCTTTTTTCTCGGCCCCCACTTGACGAATCACCCCAAAACTTTCAGGATAGGAGCGGACCGGAGCAGGCCTTAAGTTTTGAAAATTTCGCGAAGATTCGTCAACCAGCGCCAAAGTTATTGGGAATAGAATGTTGTGAATTTCCTATGGAAAATGGGTCCTAACTATAACTATCTACTGGCGACTGCCAGTAGATAATTCACTGAAAAAAACATAGGTTTCAGGCACGTTATAGTTAGAAATTAGCATTTAAATAACCTTTGAAATTCACTGAAAAAATCATAGGTTGCAGGCACGTTATAGTTAGAAATGAGCATTTAAAAAACCTTAGAAATTCAATGAAAAAACCACAGGTTTCAGGGACGTTATAGTTAGTGGGACATTTCACTCATACAAAACCAGAGAAATTCGGCCGTTATGGTTAGTTCAGCTAACTATAACTCGCGCCCCTGCAATGCACTGCTGATGACGTCACATATTACATCACTCATGACATTATCAGTGACATCACTGATGACATCACTGATGACATCATCCAGTGACTGTGTGTTTCTGTAAAGTTTAAATATTTTTAAAATATATAGGAAAAGACGTATTGAAGAATGAGTGGGTGTGTAAGTGTCTGTATGGATGATTTAGTAGGTGCGTGACTGACTCTATAAGTGAGTGATTTAACGTATCTTACTGAATGCATGGGTTAGTGACTAAACTGGGTGTATGTCTGTATCCGTCTGTCTGTTGCTGTGTAAGTGGCTGCATGTGTTTGTGAATAGCTAAATGATTTTCTATATGAGTTATTGAATGCTTGTCTGAGTATCTGTATGGGTGCCTGAGTGTTTGTGTGGGAGGGGTGTGTGCAACTCTGTGCATAGATGTGTGAGTGGGTGATTCACTGGGTGGATGGTTTCAAGAGTGCATCTGTGATAGACTGTATGGGTGGGTAAGTGTGTGTAAGAGTGTGTTAGTGAGTGAATGTATGTCCCAGTGGTACATGTGTGAGTAACTACATATGTGAAAGGCAGTATATATGTGTGTTGGAGTATATAAATAGCTATAAGCAAGAGTGAGTGATTGTGATAGTAGCTGTATGGATGATTGTGTGCTTGTATCAGTGATTGTATAAGAGCGTAACAATGTGCTACTATTTGTATGAGTAAGTGAGCTGGTGTGTGTATAACTGTTTAGGTGAGTAAATGGCAGTGTGTTTAATTATTTGCATGACTGACTAGGTGTGTGAGTATCTCTATGGATGAGTGGCGTTGTTTGAGTGTCTATATAGGAGTAAGAGTGCATATGATAGTCCTGTACTGAGTGACCGTAAGTATGAGTGACTGTACGGGTGAGTGAGTGGATGTGTGTGTGTAGACCTAAGAATCAGTGAGTGGGTATGTAGTTATTGGTGTTGGAGTGTCTATGGTTTTGCGAATGGCAGTCTGTAATTTAGAGTGGGTGTATCAAAGGTTATATTAGGGTGTGAGGAGGTGCATCAGATTATCACGTGGATGATGTCATCAGTGATGTCATTTGAGATGTCATCAGTGATGTCATCAGTGATGTCACTGACCATGTCATGAGTGATGTAATATGTGACGTCATCAGCAGTGCATTGCGGGGCGCGAGTTATAGTTAGCTGAACTAACTATAACGGGGGAATTTCACGGGTTTTGTACGAGTGCAATGTCCAAGTAACTATAACTGTCCCTAAAACCTATGGTTTTTTCAGTGAATTTCAAAGGTTTTTTAAATGCTAATTTGTAACTATAACGTGTCTGAAACCTATGGTTTTTTCAGTGAATTTCAAAGGTTTTTAAATGCTAATTTGTAACTATAACGTGTCTGAAACCTATGGTTTTTTCAGTGAATTTCAAAGGTTTTTTAAATGCTAATTTCTAACTATAACGTGCCTGAAACCTACGGTTTTTTCAGTGAATTTCAAAGGTTTTGTAAATGACAATTTTTAAATGTATTAATTGTTATATTAATTTTTTTCATACTGATTTACTACATTTTTAGAAACAATTTTTTTTTACATATTTTATTTGTCAAATTACATTGTAATTACATTATACATTACATTACAAAAAATACTTTCTCAGAATGAATTACTTTAGTTTAAATACTTTGCAGATAGGCAATAGACTTTTAAGTACAGTAGTTACAGTTGTTGCAATGGGCAACACATTTTCAAACACAATGCAACATTCAGCTCAATGTGAATTTCTAGTTAAATGCAATTAGTTACTTTATGGATTACTTTTGTAACCACAGGACTGGATCCTAGATTCAGTCCTGGTACATCTCCTGTAAACAGTTGAGTAAAAGCGTTTTGGTTACAGTCGTGATTTTTAAGGAATATTATTGTATTTTAAAAGTTGACACTTTGAAACTTTTTCTCATAGAATCACCAATGTTATCCTATGGAAGGAAATTCACTTAGCAGGTAAAAACTGTTATCGTTACTTTTTCTTACTCAGTGTTGGATCCTGGATCCAGCACTGGTGCATCTCCTGTAAACAGTTGAAAGAATGCGTTTAAGTCATACAGGCGATTTTTAAGGAATATTTGTAGTTTGTGAAAATCAACACTGAGAAACTTTTTTGCTGAAAACCAGTCAATGTTAGCCTATGAAGGAAATTCAAGTTACCGGTAAGTACGGTTAAAATTACTTTTGAGGATCAGTACTGGGCTGAAACATGCAGCACTGAGGTCTCTCCTGATAACAGGTGAGTAAATCGGAATTCGTATTTCGGCTGATTTTAGAGGAATATTTTAAAGTTCCAAAACTCCACATTTCGAAGAATTTCCAAGTGAAACCAGTCAATGTTAGCCTATGGAAGGAAATTCAAGTTACTGGTAAGTACGGTTAAAATTACTTTTCAGGACCAGTACTGGGCTGAAAGATGCAGCACTGAGGTCTCTCCTGATAACAGGTGAGTAAATCAGAATTCGGATTTCGGCTGATTTTAGAGGAATATTTGTATGTTTCAAAAATCAACACTTAGAAGAATTTCCAAGTGAAACCAGTCAATGTTAGCCTATGAAGGAAATTCAAGTTACCGGTAAGTACGGTTAAAATTACTTTTCAGGATCAGTACTGGGCTGAAAGATGCAGCACTGAGGTCTCTCCTGATAACAGGTGAGTAAATCGGAATTCGTATTTCGGCTGATTTTAGAGGAATATTTTAAAGTTCCAAAACTCCACACTTAGAAGAATTTCCAAGTGAAACCAGTCAATGTTAGCCTATGAAGGAAATTCAAGTTACCGGTAAGTACGGTTAAAATTACTTTTCAGGATCAGTACTGGGCTGAAAGATGCAGCACTGAGGTCTCTCCTGATAACAGGTGAGTAAATCGGAATTCGTATTTCGGCTGATTTTAGAGGAATATTTTAAAGTTCCAAAACTCCACACTTAGAAGAATTTCCAAGTGAAACCAGTCAATGTTAGCCTATGAAGGAAATTCAAGTTACCGGTAAGTACGGTTAAAATTACTTTTCAGGACCAGTACTGGGCTGAAAGATACAGCACTGAGGTCTCTCCTTATAACAGGTGAGTAAATCGGAATTCCTATTTCGGCTGATTTTAGAGGAATATTTGCACAATGGTGAAGGGAGTGGGCGGGGCCTGAGGTGACATCTTTGCAAACGCGCCCCGTGGCGCGTTTTAAGTTGGGGGATTAAGTTCCCTTGAATCCTGAGGGTCCCTAGGGGCCAACTAGACCACCAGGAACCTCCAATATGCGCCAGGGCTGCGTTGCAGAGACGTGTAGAGAGGCCACACCCTTTTACACCTCTCTGCAACGCAGCTCTGTGGCGCTTTCTGGATGTACCTGTTGGGCTAGTTGGCCCCAGGACCCTCAGGATTGAAGGGGATTTAATTCCCCATCTTAAAACGCGCCACGGGCCTGTTTGCACACATGTCACCTGAAGCCCCACCCCTCCCTTCACCACTGTGCAAACGCGCCCCGTGGCGCGTTTTAAGTTGGGGGATTAAGTCCCCTTGAATCCTGAGGGTCCCCGGAGTCCAACTAGCCCACCATATACCTCCAAAAGCGCCACAGAGCTGCGTTGCAGAGAGGTGTAAAAGGGGTGTGGCCTCTCTACACCTCTCTGCAACGCAGCCCCTAGCGCATACTGGAGGTTCCTGGTGGGCTAGTTGGCCCCCAGGGACCCCCAGTATTCAAGGGGATTCGTTCCCCTCTGCAAACGCGCCAGGGGCGCGTTTGCAGAGTGGTGAAGGAAGGGGCGGGGCCTGCGGGCCGATCGTTTTTTAAAAAAAAAAAATTTCTCCCTGAAGGGGGCTGTGTAGCCCCCTTCCTTTTTCCTGTTTTTATGCCCTGGGGACCCCATCCCCCAGGGCCTTACCCTTTTTTTAATTTTTAATTTAAAAAAAAAAACGGGAAGGGGGCCGCGTGGCCCCCCTTCCCTGGGCCTGTATTGGCCCCGGGGACCCCATCCCCTGGGGCATGGCCTCGTTTTTATTTATATTCTTTGGAGGGGGGCTGCGTGGCCCCCTCCTCTGGCCATTTAAGGCCCCGGGGACCCCATCCCCGGGGCCGGCCATTCCGTTTTTTTTATTTTTATTTATTTATTTTTTTGGGGAGGGGGCCGCGTGGCCTCCTCCCGAGCCACTACTTGCCCCGGGGACCCCATCCCCGGGGCCTGGCCTCTCGTTGGGGACTGTGGGGGGTCCCCAATCCCCCACAGTCCCGCCGGCTCCCCGTGTCCCTAGGGTGCTGGCATTGCTTTTACACATGGGGAGCAGCTAACATGCTGCTCCCCATGTGTAAAGCAATCGGCTTTGGATATTGGAAGAGAGAGCAGGTTTCCTGCTCTCTCTTCCAATATCCAAAGCAGTTTGCAATGACAGGACGGGAGCCGCGAGGCTCCCGTCCTGTCATTGCAAACAGCAGTGTCCCGGGGGTAGGCACCCCGGGACACTGCAGGAGCCGGCCCTGGGGGGTGGTGGTCCCCAGGGCCATCAAGGGCTCCAGGAGGGGGCCGCGCGGCCCCCTCCCATTCAGTACACAGCCCCGGGGAGGTGGTGGTCCCCGGGGCTCTGGGGTCCGTAACGGACCCCCATATTAAAATGTTTAGTGCCCCGGGAGGTGGTGGTCCCCGGGCGTGTGGGGGCTGGAGCCCCCACACAGGTTTAATAATTTAAAAAAAAGCCCCGGGGAGGTGGTGGTCCCCGGGGCTGCGGGAGGGCTCAGAGCCCTCCCGCACCATTTTAAAAAGCCCCGGGGGTGGCGGTCCCCGGGGCTTGGGGGCCCTCGAGGCCCCCACACATTAAATTATCCCCCCACCATGCCCCCGGGACTTGGGCCACCCGGGGCCAATTAACTATCGAAGCGCGGGAGACCGCGCTTCGATTTTTCGGCAGGATTCGCGCACCCTGAGCGCATCCTGCCGATTTTTAAAAAAAATAAAAATATTATTTTTTGCCCAGGGGGTCCTTGTGGGACCCCCTGAGCAAACCTAGGGGGTCAGGGTGTTTCTACCCTCCCCCCTTTGTGCGCTTTGCGCACTTGTTTCTGTCCCTCGGTTCTACCGAGGGACAAAATGGCTGCCAACATTTCCTGAATCGGAATGTTGACAGCCAGCTGACAGCCAATTAACATGCAGCTCGTGATCGGGACGGTGCGCGCAGGGTGCGCTCAGGGTGCGCGAATCCTCCGTGCCCATAGATATATATGTACTTTTACTTTTTGATTTTCTCAGCAACTACTGAACGGATTTACACCATTTAACAAAAGGGTTCTTTCTGAACCAAGAACTACCTCTTTGCCAAATTTGGTGTAATTCCGTTCAGCAGTTCGGGCTGTAGCCGTGTCTAAAGTTTCCTATGGGAAAATGCATGGGGAAAACGCGTTTTGGGACCCCCTTTTTTCTCGGCCCCCGCTTGACGTATCACCCCGAGACTTTCAGGGTAGGAGCGGACCGGAGCGCCCCACGAAGTTTGAAAATTTCGCGAAGATACGTCAACCGGCAAGAGAGTTATTTCAAATAGAATGTCACGGATTTCCTATGGATAATAGGTTGTAACTATAACTATCTACTGGCGACCGCCAGTAGATAATTCACTGAAAAAACCATAGGTTTTAGGGACAGTTATAGTTAGTTGGACATTGCACTCGTACAAAACCCGTGAAATTCCCCGTTATAGTTAGTTCAGCTAACTATAACTCGCGCCCCCGCAATGCACTGCTGATGACGTCACATATTACATCACTCATGACATGGTCAGTGACATCACTGATGACATCACTGATGACATCTCAAATGACATCACTGATGACATCATGCAGTGACTGTGTGTTTCTGTAAAGTTTAAATATGTTTAATATATATAGGCAAAGGCGTATTGAAGAATGACTGGGTGTATAAGTGTCTCAATGGATGATTGAGTAGGTGCATGACTGACTCTCCAAGTGAGTGATTAAACGTATCTTACTGACTGCATGGGTTACTGACTAAACTGTGTGAATGTCTGTATCCATTTGTCTGTTGGTGTGTAAGTGGATGCATGGATTTGCGAATAGCTACATGAGTGTCTATATGGGTTATTGATTGGTTGTCTGAGTATCTGTATGGGTGCCTGAGTGTTTGTGTGGGTGGGGTGTGTGTGACTCTGTACATAGATGTGTGAGTGGGTGATTCACTGGGTGCATGATTTGAAGAGTGCATCTGTGATGGACTGCTTGGGTGGGTGAGTGTGTGTATCGGTGTGTTAGTGAGTGAATGTATATCTCAGTGGTACATGTGTGAGTAACTACATATGTAAAAGGCAGTATATATGTGTGTTAGAGTATTTAAAAGGCTATAAGTGAGAGTGTGTAATTGTGAGAGTGGCTGTATGGATGTATGTGTGCTTGTATCAGTGATTGTATAAGAGCGTAAGAATGTGCTAGTATTTGTATGAGTAGTGAGCTGGTGTGTGTATCACTGTATAGATGAGTAAATGGCAGTGTGATTAATTATTTGCATGACTGACTAGGTGTGTGAGTACCTCTATGGATGAGTGGCGGTGTGTGAGTGTCTATGTAGGCGTATGAGTGCATATGATAGTCCTGTACTGAGTGATTGTAAGTATGAGTGACTGTACGGGTGAGTGAGTGGATGTGTGTGTAGACCTAAGAATCAGTGAGTGAGTATGTAGTTATTGGTGTTGGAGTGTGTATGGTTTTGAGAATGGCAGTTTGTAATTTAGAGTGGGTGTATCAAAGGTTATATTAGGGTGTGAGAAGATGCATGAAATTATCACATGGATGATGTCATCAGTGATGTCATTTGAGATGTCATCAGTGATGTCATCAGTGATGTCACTGACCATGTCATGAGTGATGTAATATGTGACGTCATCAGCAGTGCATTGCGGGGGGGCGAGTTATAGTTAGCTGAGCTAACTATAACGGGGGAATTTCACGGGTTTTGTACGAGTGCAATGTCCAACTAACTATAACTGTCCCTAAAACCTATGGTTTTTTCAGTGAATTTGTAAGGTTTTTTAAATGCTAATTTCTAACTATAACGTGCCTGAAACCTATGGTTTTTTCAGTGAATTTCAAAGGTTTTTTAAATGCTAATTCCTAACTATAACATGTCTGAAACCTATGGTTTTTTCAGTGAATTTCAAAGGTTTTGGAAATGACAATTTTTAAATGTATTAATTGTTATATTTATTTTTTGATACTGATTTACTACATTTTTTAAACTATTTATTTTTAGATATTTTATTTTTTAAATTACATTGTAATTACATTATACATTACATTACAAAATATACTTTCTCAGAATGAATAACTTTAGTTTAAATACTTTGCAAATAGGCAATAGACTTTTAAGTACAGTAGTTACAGTTGTTGCAATGGGCAACACAATTTCAAACACAATGCAACATTGAGCTCAATGTGAATTTCTAGTTAAATGCAATTAGTTACTTTATGGATTACTTTTCTAACCACAGGACTGGATCCTAGATTCAGTCCTGGGACATCTCCTGTAAACAGTTGAGTAAAAGCGTTTTGGTTACAGTAGTGATTTTTAAGGAATATTATTGTATTTTAAAAGTTGAAAGTCTTTTTCACATAGAATCACCAATGTTATCCTATGGGAGGAAATTCACTTAGCAGGTAAGTAGTGTTATTGTTACTTTTTCTTACTCAGTGGTGGATCCTGGATCCAGCACTGGTGCATCTCCTGTAAACAGTTGAAAGAATGTGTTTAAGTCATACAGGCAATTTTTAAGGAATATTTGTAGTTTGTGAAAATCGACACTTTGAAACTTTTCTGCTGAAAACCAGACAATGGATTCCTATGGAGGGAAATACAAGTTACTGGTAAGTACGGTTAGAATTACTTTTCAGGGTCAGTGCTGGGCTAAAAGATGCAGCACTGGGTTCTCTCCTGATAACAGGTGAGTAAATCGGAATTCGCAGTTTGGCTGATTTTAGAGGAATATTATAAAGTTCCAAAACTCCACACTTAGAAGGATTTCCAAGTGAAACCAGTCAATGTTAGCCTATGGAAGGAAATTCAAGTTACTGGTAAGTACAGTTAGAATTACTTTTCAGGATCTGTACTGGGCTCAAAGATGCAGCACTGAGGTCTCTCCTAAAAACAGGTGAGTAAATTGGAATTCGTAGTTCAGCTGATTTTAGAGGAATATTATAAAGTTACAAAACTCCACACTTAGAAGAATTTCCAAGTGAAACCAGTCAATGTTAGCCTATGGAAGGAAATTCAAGTTACTGGTAAGTACGGTTAGAATTACTTTTCAGGATCAGTACTGGGCTCAAAGATGCAGCACTGAGGTCTCTCCTGATAACAGGTGAGTAAATCGGAATTCGTAGTTCTGCTGATTTCAGAGGAATATTTGTATGTTTCAAAAATCGATTCTTAGAAACTTTTTCAGCAAAAAGCAGGCAATGATATCCTATGGAAGGAAATTCAAGTTACTGGTAAGTACGGTTAAAATTACTTTTCAGGATCAGCACTGGGCTCAAAGATGCAGCACTGAGGTCTCTCCTGATAACAGGTGAGTAAATCGGAATTCGTAGTTCGGCTGATTTTAGAGGAATATTTGCACAATGGTGAAGGAAGGGGGTGGGGCCTGAGGTGACATGTCTGCAAACACGCCCTGTGGCGCGTTTTAAGTTGGAGAATTAATTCCTCCTCAATCTTGAGGGTCCCTAGGGGCCAACTAGCCCACCAGATACCTCCTGTATGTGCCAGAGAGCTGCGTTGCAGAGAGGTGTTCAGAGGCCACGCCCCTTTTTACAACACTCTGCAAAGCAGCTCCGTGGCGCTTACTGGAGGTACCTGGTGGGCTAGTTGGCCCCCAGGGACCCTCAGGATTGAAGAGGATTTAATTCCCCATCTTAAAACGTGCCACGGGGCCTGTTTGCACACATGTCACCTGAAGCCCCGCCCCTCCCTTCACCACTGTGCAAACGCGCCCGTGGCGCGTTTTAAGTTGGGGGATTAAGTCCCCTTGAATCCTGAGGGACCCTGGAGTCCAACTAGCCCACCATGTACCTCCAAAAGCGCCACAGAGCTGCGTTGCAGAGAGGTGTAAAAGGGGCGTGGCCTCTGTACACCTCTCTGCAACGCAGCCCTGGCACATACTGGAGGTTCCTGGTGGGCTAGTTGGCCCCAAGGGACCCCCAGTATTCAAGGGGAATTCGTTCCTCATCTGCAAACGCGCCAGGGGCGCGTTTGCAAACTGCTGCAGAGAGGGGCGGGGCCTCCGGCAAAAAAAAATTTGTATGGGAGGGGGCTGCGTGGCCCCCTTCCCTGGGCCACTTTTGGCCCTGGGGACCCCATCCCCGGGGCCTGATGATTTTCTTTTTTTGTTTTTTTAAAAAACAAAACGGGAAGGGAGCCACGAGGCACCCCTTCCCTGGGCCTCTATTGGCCCCGGGGACCCCATCCCCCGGGGCATGCCCTCTTTTTTTAAGAAAATAAATATTTGGAGAGGGCTGCGTGGCCCCCCTCCTCAGGCCATTTAAGGCCCCGGGGACCCCATCCCCCGGGGCCGGCCTTAACCTTTTTTTTTTTTCAAATTTTTTTTTGGGGGGGAGGGGGGCTGCGTGGCCCCCCTCGCAGGCCACTAATAGCCCCGGGGACCCCATCCCCCGGGGCCTGGCCACTAGTTGGGGACCGTGGGGGGGTCCCCAATCCCCGCACGGTCCGGCCGGCTCCCCACGTCCTGCGGGAGCCGGCATTGCTTTCCATAAGGGAGCTGCTGACATGCAGCTCCCCTTATGGAAAAGCAATCTGCTTGCTTCATTGAAGCGAGAGCAGGTTTCCCTGCTCTCGCTTCAATGAAGCAAGCAAGTTTGCAATGACAGGACGGGAGCCGTGAGGCTCCCGTCCCTGTCATAGCAAACTACAGTGTCCCGGGGGTAGGCACCCCGGGACACTGCAGGAGCCGGCCCTGGGGGTGGCGGTCCCCAGGGCCACCACAGGCTCCAGGAGGGGGTCCGCGCGGCCCCCTTCCCATCCTAGTGCACAGCCCCGGGGAGGTGGTGGTCCCCGGGGCTTCGGAGGTCCGAAACGGACCCCCACATTTATTTTGTTAGTGCCCCGGGAGGTGGGGGTACCCGGGGCATGTGGGGGGGCTGGAGCCCCCCCACACAGGTACTATTAATTTTAAAAAAGAAACAGTCACTGGATGATGTCATCAGTGATGTCATCAGTGATGTCATTTGAGATGTCATCAGTGATGTCATCAGTGATGTCACTGACCATGTCATGAGTGATGTAATATGTGACGTCATCAGGAGTGCATTGCGGGGGCGCGAGTTATAGTTAGCTGAACTAACTATAACGGGGGAATTTCTATGGTTTTGTACGAGTGAAATGTCCAACTAACTATAATGCCCCTGAAACCTATGGGTTTTTCAGTGAATTTCTAAGGTTTTTAAATGCTAATTTCTAACTATAACGTGCCTGAAACCTATGGTTTTTCAGTGAATTTCTAAGGTTTTTTAAATGCTAATTTCTAACTATAACGTGCCTGAAACCTTTGGTTTTTTCAGTGAATTTCAAAGGTTTTTAAATGCTAATTTCTAACTATAACATGCCTGAAACCTATGGTTTTTTCAGTGAATTTCAAAGTTTTTTAAATGCTAATTTCTAACTATGCCTACAAAGGTAGGACATGTGAAGAAAGAGGAAGAAAAGCGCACAAAGAAGCAAGACAAATGCAGAAAGAGGCAACAGAAGTCCAGAAAGACGAAGAAAAGAGCAAGAAGAAGCAAGAGATGTGCAGAAAGAACCAACAGAGGAGCAGAAAGTCCTCCTGTGCCCCCAACTTTTTGCTGACGGGTACTGGTGGTAACTGACTCTGACTAACCGGCCCTAGAGCCAGTGCTATGCTAAAAGACACTTAGAATACAGTGAAAACACCTGCATACACTAGGGAACACTATGCATTGGGGTACCCCTGTGATTAGTATGACCTCCTCTGTATTTGCCATGAGTTAGTGCCTGGGTCATTGGATGAGTACATGGGTACTGACTGGATGATTAGAGTACTGCAAGGAGAGTGGATGGTGAATTTATAAACGCTTGTGTTTTGGCGGAGTGATTGGATAAGGACATGGAACTGGTTGGGTGATTGGAGGAGTGCATGGGTAGTGACAATGAAATGGCTGGACTGCATCAGTAGTCCTCAGGGGATTGTAGCAGTGCATGTGTTAGTGCATGCGTCATTGCATGAGTACATGGGTAGTGACTGGATGATTAGAGTACTGCAAGGAGAGTGCATGGTGAATTTATAAGTGCTTGTGTTTTGGCGGAGTGATTGGATAAGTACATGGTGCTCGCTGGGTGATTGGAGGAGTGCATGGGTAGTGACAGGGCGATGGCTGGACTGCATCAGTAGTGCTCAGGGTATTGTAGCAGTGCATGAGTTAGTGCATGGGTCATTGCATGAGTGCATGGGTACTGACTGGATGATTAGAGTAATGCAAGAAGAGTGCATGGTGAATTTATAAGTGCTTGGGTTTTGGCGGAGTGATTGGATAAGTACATGGTGCTCGCTGGGTGATTGGAGGAGTGCATGGGTAGTGACAAGGAAATGGCTGGACTGCATCAGTAGTCCTCAGGGGATTGTAGCAGTGCATGTGTTAGTGCATGGGTCATTGCATGAGTACATGGGTAGTGACTGGATGATTAGAGTACTGCAAGGAGAGTGCATGGTGAATTTATAAGTGCTTGTGTTTTGGCGGAGTGATTGGATAAGTACATGGTGCTCGCTGGGTGATTGGAGGAGTGCATGGGTAGTGACAGAGGCGATGGCTGGACTGCATCAGTAGTGCTCAGGGTATTGTAGCAGTGCATGAGTTAGTGCATGGGTCTTTGCATGAGTGCATGGGTACTGACTGGATGATTAGAGTAATGCAAGGAGAGTGGATGGTGAATTTATAAACGCTTGTGTTTTGGCGGAGTGATTGGATAAGAACATGGAACTGGTTGGGTGATTGGAGGAGTGCATGGGTAGTGACAAGGAAATGGCTGGACTGCATCAGTAGTCCTCAGGGGATTGTAGCAGTGCATGTGTTACTGCCTGCGTCATTGCATGAGTACATGGGTAGTGACTGGATGATTAGAGTACTGCAAGGAGAGTGCATGGTGAATTTATAAGTGCTTGTGTTTTGGCGGAGTCATTGGATAAGTACATGGTGCTCGCTGGGTGATTGGAGGAGTGCATGGGTAGTGACAGGGCGATGGCTGGACTGCATCAGTAGTGCTCAGGGTATTGTAGCAGTGCATGAGTTAGTGCATGGGTCATTGCATGAGTGCATGGGTACTGACTGGATGATTAGAGTAATGCAAGGAGAGTGCATGGTGAATTTATAAGTGCTTGGGCTTTGGCGGAGTGATTGGATAAGTACATGGTGCTCGCTGGGTGATAGGAGGAGTGCATGGGTAGTGACAGGGCGATGGCTGGACTGCATCAGTAGTGCTCAGAGTATTGTAGCAGTGCATGAGTTAGTGCCTGGGTCATTGGATGAGTACATGGGTACTGACTGGATAATTAGAGTACTGCAAGGAGAGTGGATGGTGAATTTAGAAACGCTTGTGTTTTGGCGGAGTGATTGGATAAGGACATGGAACTGGTTGGGTGATTGGAGGAGTGCATGGGTAGTGACATGGAGATGGCTGGAGTGCATCAGTAGTCCTCAGGGGATTGTAGCAGTGCATGAGTTAGTGCATGGGTCATTGCATCAGTGCATGGGTACTGACTGGATGATTAGAGTAATGCAAGGAGAGTGCACGGTGAATTTATAAGTGCTTGTGTTTTGGCGGAGTGGGTCATTGCATGAGTGCATGGAGCCCCTGCCCCCTTTTCTTGTTTTGCGCACTTGTTTCTTGTGCCTCGGTTCTACCGAGGAACAAGATGGCTGCCAACACTTCCTGGTTTGGAGTGTTGACAGCCAATTAGCATACAGCTCGTGATCGGGAAGGTGCGCTCAGGGTGCGCGGACCCTCCGCGGCCATAGATATATATGTGTTTTTACTTTTGATTTTCTCAGCAACTACTGAATGGATTTACACCATTTAACCAAAAGGCACGACTCTGAACCAAGGGCTACCTTTTTGCCAAATTTGGTGTAATTCCGTTCAGCAGTTCGGGCTGTAGCTGCGACTAAAGGTTCCTATGGAAAATTGCATGGGGAAAACACGTTTTGGGACCCCCTTTTTCTCGGCCCCCACTTGACGAATCACCCCAAAACTTTCAGGATAGGAGCGGACCGGAGCAGGCCTTAAGTTTTGAAAATTTTGCGAAGATTCGTCAACCGGCGCCAAAGTTATTGGGAATAGAATGTTGTGAATTTCCTATGGAAAATGGGTCCTAACTATAACTATCTACTGGCGACTGCCAGTAGATAATTCACTGAAAAAAACATAGGTTTCAGGCACGTTATAGTTAGAAATTAGCATTTAAATAACCTTTGAAATTCACTGAAAAAATCATAGGTTGCAGGCACGTTATAGTTAGAAATGAGCATTTAAAAAACCTTAGAAATTCAATGAAAAAACCACAGGTTTCAGGGACGTTATAGTTAGTTGGACATTTCACTCATACAAAACCAGAGAAATTCGGCCGTTATGGTTAGTTCAGCTAAC